>VZTJ01000237.1:196821-216259 GCA_013397795.1 Orthonyx spaldingii
TGGCTGTGCCCGGGGCTGGCTGTGCCCGGCGCTGGCTGTGCCCGGGCTGGCTGTGCCCGGGGCTGGGCTGGGGTGCTGGGCGGCTCTGGGGGCCCGAGCCAGGGCCGTGTCCGGCACACCTCGGGCAGGGCTGGGGTCAGCCCCGGGGCACATGTGGGGCCACGCTCCACTGGGCTGTCGGTGTGGGGCATCCCGAGCTGGGTTATTTTTTCATGCTGGATGGGAGCATTTAAGGTAACATTTGATCATTATTTTTCAACTCCTCTGTAACCATGGAGACCAGGAGCTTCCTAAAGCAAAGCAGGAGCTCTCGAGGTGCAGCTGGAACTCGCTCAGACGTTTCTGCCTCTTTTGGCCCCTTGTCAAATCCTTTTGCTTTCGGGAAACTGGAACAAAGAATCAGAGACGCATATGCAGAATATTACACTTCCAATTAAAATTCAGTGGGATAAACGTGAGTGAATCTGCATTTGAAAACAAAGGGAACTCTCAAAAGTCCCTCTCCCCCAGCGCCTGCTCTGAACATGGATGGTGTATGCCAAGAGAATCAGCAGGTGTAGCAGATCTCTTCCTTCTCTGTAAAACAAAAGCAGGAGGACCTGTACCAGGAAATGACAGAAATGGAGGAGGTGGAAAAATATGATGGAAAATATCTCATTAGTCACATACATTTGAATCTGTGAACTGTTGGATAGGGATAGAGTAGTCTCTTATCATCTGAGTTCCCATGATTAATTGTTCCCACTGTGACAGGATTGCATTGTGCCGGGTCCTGTTTGAAGGCAAGCGCTCCAATGGATCAATGCAGTGAAGCCTGACTTTGTTTTGCATTCCTGCATCTTGAGGTAATTATTTTGCTAAATGTGCACATGGTCCTGCCTTAGTTTTGTTAGACGATCAACAACTTTGTTGTCATCCTTGGTTCCTCACACTCGTGTTCAGAGAGGAGAATTTATTTCCTCAGCATTTGCTTTATTGAATTGCAGTGTGTTTAATCTTGGGATATGGCAGCAGAGAAAAATGCTCAGGGTTTTATTTCTGTAATTTGAAGTAGGAGCTGAGTTTCAATCCTGTGTGTGGCTGATGAGTCCCCTCAAGAGCTGGAGTCTCTGGTGTCAGTGATTTCAGTGTCCAGGGTACCTCCCTGAGGGAGCTGAGCTGCCCTGCCCCAGCTCCCAGCAGGAGCTCTCACCTCCAGCAGTCCTGGCTTTCCTCTGTGGAGGGAAGCAGACTGAGGAGGGAGTGTTTCCTGGATGTGGAGCAAATGGTTGTGTGAAACAGCAATAAAGCCATCCCTTAAGGAGAGCCCATGGAGGATTCCTGCTCCTCGTCCTTAGCTTAACTTGTCCAGTAACTGCCTCACTCCTCAGACTGGGAATGCCCAGCACCCTCCCTGTGCCAGAAGTGGGGGATTCTGCAGCGAAGCGTGTCGTACTGAATCACAAAACCCCAAGAATGTACAAGTCTGACTCGTGTGTCCCAGGATTGTTTACAGCTCCTTGTGTGTGGCAGCAATCCGTATCCAGCAGGGAGGGAGAAGGGATCGAGCCCTGTGTGCAAAGATGTGCTGGGGAAATGCATTTGTGGCAATGAAAATTCATTGATTTGTGGTGCAATGAGCTGTCACATGTCAGGAGACACGAATAACAAATATGGATGAATTTTAATAGGATTTTTAAAGTTATCTGGAAATGATCCTGAGTCCCGCTGCAGTTCTGTGAGATTTCAGCCCACACAATCATCATGTTCAGAGAATTGTTATACATAAAGTTTGAGTAGCTATGGGGGAATTGTTTTTTTTCTCTGTATTATACAGACGACTGAATTTAATGACAGGAGAGGAAATGTCAGAACTAAATAAATGACTAATTCCTTGCAGCAGTAGAGCTGGTGCCATAAAACGTAAGTTAATAAATGACAACTGTTTAGATAGGCTTGAGCCACCCTTACTCTTCCAAGCATTTCAGTGGTGGGGGGGTTGTGAATGCTTTTCTCTGAAGCCAAGGAGCCGTGGCAGTACCTGGAATTCCCTGGGATGCTGCCCGGGGCCTGGGCTGGGTGGGCAGCCTCAGGTGTGGGTGGTGCAGCCGGACAGACAGAGGTGCTGCTGACTTCCTCTTCTCCCTGGGGAGCTCTGCCTCTCTTCAGACTGAAAAATACCTCCCTTCCCCTAAGCACCACGAGTGAGTGATGGGATCGGGTGTATCACTGTCCTTGGAGCAGAGCATGTATCTGTTAACCAGAGCAGACAAAGTGAGTGGCCAGCAGTTGGTGCTCACCCTCCTGCATCCTGCCCTGCTCCTGCAGACCCTCTGCAGGGGCTGCTCCTCCCGCTGCTTCGTGTCCCTGCCTCTGTCCCCTCCCAGCCCCGCTCCCTTCCTTGCAAACCCTGTGTACCCACCCATCCATAACACATCCCACTGCCTCTGAGGCAGCAATGACAGCATTCCAGGCTTTATGTGCTTTCATTAATCTTTAAGATTAGATGATCAGCTTTGCAATGTATTGAGGAAAGAAAAGGTCGTTTTTCTCCTTAAAAAATGAGTGAGCAGATGTGGCAGGGGAACAGTGCAGGCTCAGGATGTATCAACAGCAAAACGTGTAGAGGGATCATTCAGCAATAGGCCATTTAAAATTCCAGAAGACAAGTTGGGAAGGAGATTTAATAAGGAAGGAAATGATCTGTGTTTTGTTTTCCTGGAGCAGCTGCTGTTTATGAAATTGAGGCACACAACACAGTGTGACATCACAGAGGTAAAAGGGTGGAGTAAGGAGACTTCAGAGAGTGTAGGAGCTTATATTGGGACATGCTTCTATTGGCATGTCTTGTTTGGTGGAAGACAGTCCCATAATTTAAGATCTGTAATTCATCTAAGATCTATGTTGTTACAAAATTATTTTTCCCAGAAGAGCCAATATGCAGCTTGATTTCAGTACTAACATGACTTACTAGAGACTCCTTAGTATTTGTTAAAATTGGCAGTGGAGAGTCAGAGGCTCTTTGTAGTTCTGGTATCTCCTTCAATGAACTTGGAATCATCTGTTAGCAGCAAATTAGTGAACAGCTGTAATTATGCTAAAAATATAATGTTGAGAGGATTAAGGCAGGCCAGGAGTGGCTGAGCAGTGGGGTGGCACAAGGCAAAGTGAGTCTGCCCAGAGCAGCAGCCACGGCCACGGCTCACAGGCAGCAGTGACCCCGTGTGCCAGGGAAGGACAGGGCTGGAAATTCAGGGATTTACTGGGTTATTGAGGGCTGCCCTGGAGCTGTCTGACATTGCACATGCTTTGGTTCAAAGGACACGGCACTGACAGGGCAGCGATGGCCCTCAGGTTGCTGGCAGGGGATCCTTGCTCCAGAAATGAGCTCGGGGAGCCTCACCTCTGCCTGGGGCACAGCCCAGTGTCCCTGCAGTGGCCTGGGGCACAGCCCAGTGTCCTGCCAGGATCACCAAACCTTCAGCCCACCACTTGTAAGGTCTGTTCCACATCATTCTTTGCCTTCCTGCTTCCCCTGAAGCTGCCTTTTCCCTGTAGGGTGTGAGCTGGAGCCCTGCCCGTGGCTGGGCAGGGCAGGGCAGGAGTGGCTGGCTGCAGCTGCCCCTCCTCCTGTATCCATGCACTCCCACCCTTGCTTTGTCCCGGGATTTGTCACAACAAACTGCACGTACAGATGTGGAAAAGCAGCAAAAGAACTAAGAAAATGTGCCCCCAATATAAATTCATGAGCCAAGGAACAGAATAGGATCATTCTGCCACAAGGGTTATTTTCTGTTTGCCTTTTTAATTTGAAATATTCAGAACCGTTTGAGAGTTTTGATGTGTAATAAAACCCTGACCTGTTTTCTGCCAAATTGCAATTGTACAGCCTTGGCTTAGCAATATATTGCCAGCTGGAACTGGGGCAAAGTAAATCCACATACATTATATAACTTGAATTGGTTTATATGAGGAGAAAGGGATATATCTTAAGCCTTTTAAATAAGGGATAAGTGCAATACTGGGAATTTGTTAATATTATCTCATGCTAAATTTTAAAATGCATTTCCAGGTGCAGCATTTAAATATGAGGCTGTTTAAATTATGGGATCATTGGCTTCCCTGGGAGCTGTCGTTGTAGGGATGAGACTGAGTGTTGTGCTGTGGGTGGATATTGCTGTGGTGAGATAATGTTGTGAGGAGCTTGGTGGATGTACCTGGATGGACAGGGAGAGCTCTTCCTCACAGCCAGAAAAGCAAGAAAATCAATGATTTGTCAGAGTGAGTAAAAATAGTTGTGGTTTAAGGCCCAGGCTCTCCTGTAATGTTCATTAAAGCCAGTGAAGAGCTCCAAAAATAGCTCCTTCTGTCAGTATTATTGACCAGTCTGGAGAGAACCATCCAAAACCTTTTATTTTAGTAGGAGAAAATTAATTTATTGTCATTTTAAAGCATATTGACTGCTTTGGGGAAGCTAGAGGATAATACTTCAAAATATCTCAGTTGTGCAGGATTTTTTATGTCATCATTCCAGTGTCAGAGCCCAGGGCAGAGCACAAAGAGACCTTAGTGACTCCTATGCACACTGATATGTAATATATAATATATAATTAATGCACAACTGCATGCTCCCAGAGTGACTGGGGGTGAGGGGCAGTGGGCAGGGCGTGAGCACTGCAGTGGGAAATGCAGTCCAGGGATCTCGCAGCAATAAGTGTAGTAAAGAAGGCAAATTAAAAATAAATCAACTAAAAATAGACTGTACATCACCAAACCTGGAACTGAACACATTGTCAGGTGCCCTGACAAAGGGGGAAGGGAACAGCCCTGCTCACCTGCTGCTGCCCCAAACGCTCTGGGAATTGTTTCCACATGAGGGCACGGGGCTGCTTTGGGAGGAGCCGGTGTCACCAGCCCCTCTCTCCCTAGCTGGCACAGGACAGTTGTCAGGCACTGGACAAAGGCCAAAGAATGGCCTTTTAAGACTGTTTTACTCTGTTTTCAGTAGGTTTTTTAATGCTGTCATTGCCATGAGCGTTGGCACGCTGGAGGCTGTGACATGATTTGACTAAATCTGAATGTTGGGGTTTATGCTGCCCTTGTTCTTCCCCCAGGGAGAACAGGGAGCAATTCCTTCCCAATATCCCATCTAACCCTGCCTCTGGCAGTGGGAAGCCATTCCCTGTGTCCTGTCCCTCCAGCTCCTGATGTTCTTTCCCAAGTTCCTGGTGTCCTTTCCCAAGTCCTGCTGCTGTGGAATTGTTGGAAGGACAAGGGTGGCATCCTTGTGACAGTTCATAACTCCTGGAAGGAGGTGCAGAAGGGATGTCCCAAAGGTTCCTTTGGGCTGTGTGAAGGACACTTTAGATTGAAATTCTCTGGGATCAATTTTAACTCACCTGAGCCTATTGTAGAAGGACAAAGCCACGGCACCAAATCCTGCACAACCTGCAAACCTGTCCCGTGTCACCTGTGGGATGAGGGCACCTGGCACTGGCAGTGTCACAGTCACTGCTCAGGGAGCTGCACAAACAGAGGTCAACAACATGGTCAGTGCATCACAGATCCTCAATTTAATAACTGCACACCATTAAGAATTATATGTTAATACATCAGTACAGAAACACATGACACTGAATATTAATTCTCTTCATTTGAATGTCACTTAATACATCTAGAACTTAAGGTCAATGTAATTACCTTTGCTACTAATTTAATTAGCATTCATTTAGAAGAAAACATCCTTTGGCATTTGACAGCATTTAAACTTTATGTTGCTTGTTCAGAAATAACTCCCGAGGGAAAAAAGTCACTTAGGGAATGTCTGCAAAATCCCAAACTATTTGGAAATTAGACTGTTGCTTCAATTTCCTTCCCGTGTGTCTGCTCATACAAAAATAAGCCTTGGGGTTTTAGAGTCCTCAATTTGCATGAAGGAATGTATCAGGTAATAATAATCATAGTAATATTCACTGAATATATTTGTATCAGTTACCAGCAGCATCACTTTCTCTGGACAGGAGAAGTAAGTGATTTTTGTGCTCCTTTTGGGGTTTTTGTGTGTTCTAAACTATTGCTGCTGGTTGATGATGATGGTAACTGTTCATGTGGAATATTTTGACTTCAGTACTTCTGGTGATTTTTGTAGTCTAGAAAACTTGGTGGCAGTTCACAGCACCTGCTGAAGGAGCAAAGGCTGGTGCCCAGGTAAAAATCCATGAAAATTCTGACACACATTTAGAAAACATTAAGTTCTTGCTGTCTGCTGATAAAATGATCCAGCAGAGATTATCACAGCCTCAGGAGGGTGGTTTTCCTCCATTTTTACTTTAAATTGAAACTTCAAGATAATTTATCAAAAGACTATTTTTAGAGATTATACCCCTATAAAAGTCTTCAAAACAAGCTTTTTTCCCATAGCCTTTTTCCCATAGCCTTCGGGCTTTTCTGCCTCTCCTTTTACTGGCAGCATGGGCTTAAAGCTCTTAAGGCCTTACAAAAGATAACATGCTCTTCATGAGGTTTAGAGATAACTTATTTCAGATTAATTTAAATGAACCAAGAATAAACTGACTCTGAGGAAAGCCTTTTACTGAACTAACAATTTCTGCATTTTTGCAGCAATTGACTTAAAAGTGGAGTAATTAAAGTGCTGAATTTCTGTGTGCAGGGAAGGGCTTGGAAAAAGAACCATTGGCCTTCTATCTTTTGAATGAGGATTTTATAAACCCATTTGCCTTCAAAAAATAACACCAATTTGGGTAAATTTCACTTGTGACCTCCTTTGTCATTTGAGGTGCATTGCACAACATGCTGATTTTTGAGGAAAGACAGGTGAGTTCAGGTGTTATGCTTTGCTCTCTAAATGCAAGGGAAGGGTGTTGAGAGGTGGGGAAACAGGAATGTGGATCATGGAAATGTTTTCCAGGGCAGGGCTGTTGCAGAAGGAGCTCCCTTCCCAGTGCTGATCTTCTCTCACGTGGTGATTATTTTAAATAATTTCCTGGTATCTGTGAGGTATCATTGAGGTGGCTGAGGGAAATGGGAGAGCTGCCTCACTATTTTTTGTCTGTAGGTTCTGTATCGCAAGAGGAAGTGTTTGCATCCAGAACTCCAAGACAAAACAATATTTCTCCTATGTAAACATTATGTAATGTAATTAATTCTAGAAATACTTCATTATTTTTCATTTTTTTTATCATTCAGAAGACTTTTTCCCAAACCCTGAGACACTGGCTGGCCTGGCTGCCCGGCAGGGCGGGCAGGGATTGCCATCTGCTGGCAGTCAGCCCTGCCTGGAGCAGCAGAGGTTCCAGGAGAGATTCCCACTCCTCGGGTCCTGGAGGAGCTGTGTGACTTGCTGAGACCCTGGCAGTTGCATCTGAACTGGGAGTGACAAAGCCCCGAGTGCTGTGTGCTGGCCAAAGTGCCTGGGGTGACACCGGGGGGACAGTGCAGTGTCTGGGACTGAGCAGTGTGAGCCAGCGGCCAGGGAGAACTCCTGCTCTGGGATCCAGTGACAGGGCTGGCAGTCACTGACACTCCCTGCAAGTGCTGAAGGGTTGGACAGGCCCTGGAGCACCCTGGGCTGTGGAAGGGGTCCCTGCCCACAGCAGGGGGTGGAACGGGATGGGCTTTAAGGTCCCTTCCAACCCAAACCAAGAACTGACTTCCAAAAGCTAAAGCCAGTCAATTCTGGGAGCTTAGTTTGGGGCAAAATACAGTGAAGAACCTAGAGAAATGAGAAGGGTGGGGAGAATTAATGTCAGACAAGCAGCAAAGTCTCTGTTTCTGCCTGTAAATACTGCTCCTGGTTACTCAGGTGATGTGAACAGCAGCCAGACTGCCCGTGCCTGTCACCGTGGAGCATCCTTGGCCAGTGCCAGAGGGACCTCATGCTGAGGAAGGGGAGGCTCAGGTGCTTCATTTGCTGTAACTGTTGTAGGATTAACGTGAACAGGGGCAAAGGCACCCCAGGGTGGGGAAACTCCTTTTCCAAAGCCCCAAAACAGTGAATACCTCTTTCCTGAGGCAAGTTTCAAACCCAGCAGGTTTAGTTTGTTTAACATCCCCAACCCACACCTTTTTGTGTGCACAGAGCTGCAGCGGCTCTGCTGACTGATGCAGCAGAATCTCCTGGTGCCCTGCAAGTAAGAATTTGCTCTGCCTGTCACAAGAGGGAACTGCAGCACCAGTTTGGAGCTGCTGTTCTTCACACACCTTTTCTCTGAGGACTCGGTGGTTACAGTCATATCTTCCTCCTAAAACTCCTCCGTTCTTACAGATAAGATTCTCTTTTAATTTGTCCATGAAATTGTCCATTTTTATTGCTTTTGAGAACTTTATTTCTGGGTAAAACTTTATTTCAAGTAAAACTTGGTAATATCTTCGTGGCTTTTCAAGGCATGCAAAGCTTTTTTGAATTAAGCGATTTGCCATGGTAATTTTAAAAGTGTATTTTTCCCTGCAAAGAGGGTTCATTAAAAAGGAATATATAAGCTGTGGGAAAAGCAAGGACAAGGATCCCTCTCATGTTCTCCCTCAGGCGAAGGGAGGGGACATCTCCATGGAGGTATGGAATCAGAGAAGCTGATGCCAGAATCACCTGGAAAAGGAAGCAGAAGATGACCTGGCTGGTTGTGGAAGTGAGGCAGCCCCTCCAGGAGCACAGTGCCAGTCTGGCCCCAAGATCCCAGGGATCCAGCTGGCATTCCTAGGGCTGAGTCTGGAGTGCAGGAGCTCCCTGTAACTCATAGGAACTGCTGGGACACTTTGGGGGGGTCCCTGCACATGAGTATGGCTTGGATTTATCAGAAGTTTTCTTCTGCTCTTGAATTTAGTCCCAACCTTGCTTTTCCCAGTTTTTAAGAGCAGGGAGTCCTCACATGACCAGATGAGAGCAGGGTATCTGCAGGTGTCTCTGCTGGGAAGGTGACTTTAGGGCTGCCTTGTACCCACTTGAGCTCTAGTTTTTTAATACATGGTGGTGCTGGGCCGATAGTTGCACTTGGTCATCTTAAAGGTCTTTTCCAACATTAACCATTCCCTGATTCTACGAAAAGGTGGAATAAAAGATTCTGAAGAAATCCTTCATTTTGCTCTAAAGAGGACATTGAAATTAACTTGCTCCATTTTATCCAGTGTTTATGTTCAACTGGAACGGTCAGATCAAGAAATTAATTTGTTAAATCTTGGACAAACATGACATTTCAGAAAGTCTTTCACAGTTTATGGTAATGAACATACCCTTTTTTCTTCAGCCAGTTTGTGTTTTGCCATTGTGTTCCTTGCTGGCACAAGCCAGTGTTCTTTCAGAGGACACAGTAAGATCAAATAAAGATGTTTTCAGCCCGTGTCTGACTTTGCCCAGCACATGGGCTGAAATCACACAGGCCAGTGGTTGTTTGTGAACGCAGCATCTCCACTCTGCTCAGTTGTTTTCAACCAGGAAATGTAGGGCTGACCCAAGAACTGGGACACGCATCCCAGCTGAGCGGTTCAGTCGCTTGTTTTTCAGGAGTTAGAACAAAGGAGCAGCCAAAAATGTGATCCAGTCTCCAGCTGTTCTGGGTAAGGCCAGAGCACCCTGTTGGAGTGTCCCAGGTGGCTCCTGCCTGCTCTGCTGCTCCCCTCCTCAGCCACCCTCCGGAGGAAGCTTTCCCTTCCCACCCAGCCTGAAATGGCAGGTGAGGGTGGTGATCAGTTGGCTGCAAGTGCTGCAGGGCAGTTTGGGGGCTGTGTGTGTTTGGGGGTGCCCTGGGGCTCCTCCCAGCTTTGTGCCAGCTCCATGGAGCACTGCAGGAGGTGACAACGCTGGCAGTGGCCGGTGCCAAAAACACCTCCCCGTGTTTGTGCCTGCACCAGAGCGTCTTCCTTAAACTCTTTGCTGCACAGAGTGCACTGCAGGTTGTTTTTTCTCATCCAAAGAAACAGAATGGAGTAATTATTAACTTCATTGTTTTGTCACAGAAGAAAAATCACAGGGAAAATGCAGCATGGTAAGCCTGGAGTTCTGACTTGGTCTAGAAGTTAGGATTCAGTGCAAATCCAAGTGACACATTAAATGGCTTTCAGTTCTGAAGAAAATGCCAAGCAGACAGTAAAAGCCACAGCAACAGGTTGCAGTAATGTATAAATCATAACTCACATCCTCCAGAAAGCTGCCATTTCTCAAATCATACATCTCTGGGGATTTATGGTGTGCCATGGGCTGGGTTCCCTTCCAGAATAATAGTCACAGGACAGGAAGAAATGGGTGAGGTTTTCATATGAAGTATCTGAAACCTGTGCTGTGGCTGACCCTGGGCTGGGCAGCTTTGGTGGCTGTGCTGTCCCCTGGGGGGCTCAGTGCCAGTTCAGCTCAGGGGAGGGACGTGGCTCCAGAGCTGCTCTGGCTGCGATAATCTGTGGTTATGGACACTGGGCTCTGATAATCTGTGGTTACAGACATTGGGCTCCGTGTTCAGCTGCTGCCAGCTCTGGGCTGGGCCGTGCCCTGGGCTGTGCTCTGTGCCCCGGGCTGTGCTGTGTGCCCTGGGCCGTACTGTGTGTCTTGGGCTGTGCCCTGGGCTGTGCTGTGTGCCCTGGGCTGTGCTGTGTGCCCTGGGCCGTACTGTGTGTCTTGGGCTGTGCCCTGGGCTGTGCTCTGTGCCCCGGGCTGTGCTGTGTGCCCTGGGCCGTACTGTGTGTCTTGGGCTGTGCCCTGGGCTGTGCTGTGTGCCCTGGGCTGTGCTGTGTGCCCTGGGCCGTACTGTGTGTCTTGGGCTGTGCCCTGGGCTGTGCTCTGTGCCCCGGGCTGTGCTGTGTGCCCTGGGCCGTACTGTGTGTCTTGGGCTGTGCCCTGGGCTGTGCTGTGTGCCCTGGGCTGTGCTGTGTGCCCTGGGCCGTACTGTGTGTCTTGGGCTGTGCCCTGGGCTGTGCTCTGTGCCCCGGGCTGTGCTGTGTGCCCTGGGCCGTACTGTGTGTCTTGGGCTGTGCCCTGGGCTGTGCTGTGTGCCCTGGGCTGTGCTGTGTGCCCTGGGCCGTACTGTGTGTCTTGGGCTGTGCCCTGGGCTGTGCTCTGTGCCCCGGGCTGTGCTGTGTGCCCTGGGCCGTACTGTGTGTCTTGGGCTGTGCCCTGGGCTGTGCTGTGTGCCCTGGGCTGTGCTGTGTGCCCTGGGCCGTACTGTGTGTCTTGGGCTGTGCCCTGGGCTGTGCTGTGTGCCCTGGGCTGTGCTGTGTGCCCTGGGCTGTGCCCTGGGCCATGTCCCCGGCTGTGCTGTGTGTCCTGGGCTGTGCCCTGGGCTGTTCTGTGTGCCCTGGGCTGTTCTGTGTGCCCTGGGCTGTGCCCTGGGCCATGTCCCCAGCTGTGCTGTGTGTCCTGGGCTGTGCTGTGTGCCCTGGGCCGTGCTGTGTGCCCTGGGCCATGTCCCTGGCTGTGCTGTGTGTCCTGGGCTGTGCCCTGGGCCATGGGCTGTTCTGTGTGCCCTGGGCTCGTGGTGCTGCTCCTCACCTGGCAGCCAGCTCCGGCCCTGCAGGACCCCAGGGGTGGTGGGAGCTGCCGCTGGGGAATGAGGGCTCAGGGAGATGGGGCCGTGCCCTGGGCCAGCTCCAGAGGAATTTGCCATCCCTCAGCTGCCAGGGAATGGAGCTGTGCAAAGGCAAACCCCACCTCGTTATCGATGCTGTTCTGAGACGCCAGTGGGGACTGATCCAGGAGTGGCACAGCCCATGGAGATGCTCTGGTGCTGCTTCCCCATCATGTTTGCAACTGGTTTTTGTAGATATCTCAGCATTCAGCGAGTGATGCTTCTCTCTGCCAGGAGACATGATGTGCAGACCCAGAGCCCTAGAAAGCAGTGTGTGGAATTAATTATTTAGTAGCTTAATGCATGGATTTTTTCAGGTCTTCGGTTGCAGAGTTATCAAATAAATCAGCCTTCATTTTCATGATGTAAATGTGAGTAGAAGTAATGTCTAGCAATTTGTAAGGGAGCTTTCAAATGCTAAGATTGGTGTGACTAATAAAATGCATTTCATTAGACAAATTTTCCACACATAAACCTATTTTGTGAATGCAGTAATCTGATCTCCTGTGTTAGTCTGCAGGTCACAAGAGAGTATGGTGAAGTCATAAAATAATTCAAGGCATGTAAACTTGGCTTTTGGTTTGCTAGTAAATCAGGGTTTTTTCTTAAAGGAAAAAGATCAATTGAAAGAAATGTGATTTAAAAATTAATACCAGTATTACAAAGCTATAAAGATTTTATTACTTGGAGCATTCCTTTTGTGAAGATGAGTTGGTCTGTCGTTCTAATCCCCTCTAAAGCAGTGTAGGCTGCAGTTATTTACAAGGATCATATAGAATTTGTAAAACAAAGTGTTTCTCTGCCAGCCTCCTGCATGCAGGTGGAGATTCCCAGAGGTTACAAGTACAGTAACAAAGACAGAAATGCCACGTTCCAGTATTTGATCTCTGGGTACTGGTGCAGTGATGAAGATGGGGATGTGCTCTAAACATAGTGGGTATTTTAACACTAAAAGTGGCCAACCTGCTTTGCAAAGTGGGGGGAGGTCAGTGAGGTTCTGACAGTTCCTGCCCAAACACCAGGCACTAAAAGGATTTCTCCCCTTAAAATCGCTTCTCTTGCAGAAAGCCTTGCAGCCCTGCTGCCTTACTCTGGTCCTCCTCCTAATTTTGGCCCTAATTCCCTTAAAGCACTGTAGACATTTAAAGCATTTGAACTGATCCCCAGCTTCGAGCAGTTCATGGAAAAGAAATCCCAGAGGCTGCCCCAAAGGTTGTCCTGAGAGCAATCTGTTTGAGCACCTCAGTGAGCTGGAGGCTGAAAAGGAATCTCATTTCTGAGCCCAACTGCCCATCCAAGTGTCACTCTGAGTATCTCAGTGTCCCAGCACAAATAAGAGGGAAAAACATTTTAAAAATCACTTAATTGAAAACACAAATAGAAATGAGGGAATTGTTGTTCTTGTGTATTGTTCTTCAGCAGCAAAGCAGTAGATGCATTTTGCCACGATCATTCTGAGTATTTTCTTAAGCCTTGTGTGCTCTCCTTGTTTTTATATTTTTGAAACTGTCCCTCTGTTTCTTTTTTTTGGCTGTTGGACTGAACTCTATTGTAGAATTGATATCTGCAGTTCATTCCTCGGTTCCCAACAGAAGATGTGTTGTTTAAAATAATGTCTATATTGTTACTCTGTTCTTTGCTGCAGTTACAACTTTGATCTCCTTTAAGTCCAGCTTTGGACGTGCAGGACAGCACTCGCTGGGGCAGCAGTCACCCAAGCCGGTGTGAGCAGCAATGACTCGCTGCCCTTGCTTGTGGCAAATGGGCCTGGAAAGATCCCAACCCCTGAAGGTCAGATGGTCTTGTCAGGAATACATGATTCCTGGTGGAAATTATTTCCATGAGATCAGATGGATATATATAATTAGCAGAACCAAACCAGATAGGATTCTTACAGGAACAGCTGTGCAGCCAACAGAGTTATTGTATCAGGGATTTTTTTTTCCAACAATATTTTACACAGAGTCATATTTCTTTTTACAGCAAATTGGATCTTATCCCAAGAGGATTTGCTGTATAGCAAAGCCAGACAAAGAAAGTAAAGCTCATGGTTTATTCTCATGTCTCAAAATGTTGTGATAGGCTGAACTGTGCATGGCATAATAAAGTGTTCATAGCCCTGAATTTTATTGTAAGATTGCTCCCATTTTGCAGAAGCAGTAATGAAATCACCGTGGTTGGGTGGTGCCTGGGGAAGGGCTGTCCCTCCCAGCCGTGCTGGAGGTGTGACATTGGACATGTTCCTGCCCCTGTGACATTGGACATGTTCCTGCCCCCTGCTCTGCCCCTGCGGAGGGATCCCTGCAAAGCAGCCCTTCCTTGGGACCGAACTGCCCCTACAAGTACTGGTCAGAGAGCTGGTGGTGCTTGGCAGAGAACTGATAACTACAGGAACACCTGCACAGGAATCCTGGGCAGGGCTTGGCCGGCCTCTTCCCAGGAGAGGGATGAGAGAAGACTGGGGGACTCGGGACACCCCAGATCCCTGTCGTGCTGGAAGTACAGGGGTGGTCATCAGTGTTACCTGAACTTACCATGGGGGCTTCACGGCTGTAAAGAGACCATAAAGCAATTTTCACCCTTGTTTCCCTCCCTTTTCAGTAAAGTGACTCCTCTTTAGTCAGATTTCTCTGAAACAGAGGTGCAATTGGAGGAACAGGCAGAGGTAACCTTGAGCCCCTGAATTCCTGCCTTTTTAGACAATTGAATGCTTATAGCCAACCCCTGGCACCAGTGAGCCAGGCAGCTGCAGCACATTCCAAATATTGCTCTATTTAAAGCATCCCAGGGCTCCCAGAGCAACTGCAGTGGCAAACCCTAACCTGCCATTAAACAGAGGGGGAATGGCAGAACCAGGTAAGAGGCACAATTAAATGTGAATGTAGCAATGTACTGAAATTAATAGATCTGAGCAATGCCGTGTCAATATACTCAGCTACTTGTGCTCTTGTCTGAGACACTATATCTATTGTACTTTTCAGTAGGAAAGTCTAATCACTTTAAAAGCTAATTGTATTAACAGCTTGGGTTCCTCCTGTATTTTTGAATCCTACCAGTTTTGTTTTCTTTATTTTTTGTAGTTGTCATTCCAAGTTGGCTAACACAATAGAACAGTGTGTAAAATGAGTTATGTTTGACAGCATTTTCGTTATACTGTGTGTAGCTGAGCTCCAAGTATAGTGCCAAGTGAACACAGAATAATTTAGATTTTAACCCCACAAAGCTCAAGTGGCAGAGCAAAATGAAATTTTAATAATGACCTTTCCATTGTAAGCACACTTCACTCTCTCCAAGGAGAAAAGACCGTTTATAAAAGTGCATTTTATATCTATTGTCATTTTTGATTTATTTCACTTAAATTTACAGCTGTAACTGTGGTGTGTGCTGTGTGCACAGCTACTCAGGTAACACTTGTAAAGGGAACTTTTTAATACATCTTCATAGCTATGTTCAAAGTTTTTAAAGACTCATCTTCTGGGTTTTTTGCACTATTGACTCTGGTACCTAAGGAGAGTGAGTTTCTGCCAGGGTACAACAGGATACTGAACACTGTTTATTTATTTGAGTTTTCACTGATAGCCCCAGAAATTACCCTGATACTGATTTAAACTGGAGCTCCCACAGTCACTGGCCTCAGCAGCACAAACTCCTCTGTGCACCCCAGCAGCCCCAGCCCTGCGCCTGTGATGAGACCTTTAGACAAAAGGCAAGTGCAGGGAAACGATCCCCAGCAGCCTCACCTTACCCGGTGTCAGAGCAGAAGGAGTCTCTAAATGAAACCGGTGAGGGACACCCCTGGGGCAAACGGACACCCAGGTTCAGGGCAGGATTTTTTTGTTGTGTGCTTGTTCCTGTGTTTAATGTTTTCATGGCAGCACATGCAGATCTCTCTGTGCTCTCTCTCTCCCTCTGGCAGACACACTGTGCAGTGTCATGGTGAGACAGGTTTGCTGTGCAGAGCTTTAGAAGAACAATGTGACAGTCCTTAAATTATTAAGCATCCCTCCAAGCCTGCCTGCTTGATCTAAACTGTGCAAGGTCTTGTGAATAGTTTTACATAATTTATTAATCCCTTCAAAACCTGTAATTCTATTAACTGTGTAAAGATGTGCTGTAAGAGGTTGTAATATATTGGTAAGTAATGGGATCTCAAAGGTTGTTATTTTGCTTTCTGGCAAGAGTGTGCTGTTTGCTGGAAACTGATAAAGGGTCTTCAAAATTCTGATGTTGCATGGAGATGTGTTTATGTAAAGGGAGTCCTGCTTCCTGTGTGCTCCACAGAGAGCCGTGGCCTCGCTGGGCTCCACTGAGAGACGTGGCAGAGACCTGGGCGTGGGGATGCCGCTGGGCTCTGCATGAGCTCTGGGAGGCCCCAGGACACGATGGCTCCGTGCTGCAAACAGCCATCACAGATGGTGTGGCCTGAGCTGGGGGTGTCCCCTGGCACTGTGACAACCCTGGGTGTGATGGGATTCATTTCCAAGTTCCCTGTCAGTGTAACGTGACCCTCTTCTCTGTGCAGCCCCGGCCCCGCTGTCCCGCCTGGTTGTCCCCGTGCTGCTGGCGCTCGGCTGGATCGTGGGCTGTGCCCTCATGGTCTACATTGTCTTCTCCTGACGCAGGAAGGGATGGCAGAGTCAGTCACCAGCCCTGCAGTAAGTGAGGGCAGAGTCACTCACCAGCCTACCCTGCCCTGCTTGGCACTGCCGCCCTTTTAAACGGAATTTTCTGTGTCTTACAGGTCAGAAGAACCTACAATGATGTTGGCTAGAAGAACACAGAAGTTCAATTGACATTTCTAATGACAAAAATAAGTATAAAATGAGTTATTTTTAATATCAACAATGTAAATGTTGTGCACTCTTTTTATCCACAGCATTAGGAAGAACCACCAAACCAATTTCCCTGTTCTCAGGTTATTTGCAATTGAGGGAGTGGTTTTTGGAATCTTGTGGTAGGTCAGATGTGTCCAGGCCTGCTCGCTGGACAGCAAACTTTTAAAATAGCTCCTGCAGTTAAGAAACTTCAAGCTTGCTAGAAACAGGCAAGGGTTAATTTCTCATGGAGCCTGGGCAAGTATTTTTAGCCTTATTATGGGGAAAATCTCTCAGAATCTATTGTTATGAAACAGAAACATGTATATCCCTCAAAAAGAAAACCTCAGGCTTATTCAGGGCTGGGAGGGTTGTATAGCTGAGTGTGTCTGCAGTCTCGGGCTCACTGGGGGCCCTGAGTGTCTTGTACTGGGGGTTTTGCCTTTTTTAATTGTAATTGGAGATAATTATATTCCCCCAGTCAATAATAAGCCTTGTGAACTTGCACTGACTTTGCCATTTAAATCACAACTGAGCATCAGATCACTGCATTTTCACAGACAGCTTTGGGCTTTTGAGCATGAAGATTTTTATACTGAAGAACTGCAGTTCTTAGAAGATGAAATCATTAATAATTCAATCCCCAGTTAAAGCAGAGAATTGACTGTGAGAGGCACATCTGGACGATCCCAGCAAGATGTATATTTAAGGGAATGTGAAAAAAATCTTAATGACCCCCGATGGGGTTAAATAGAGGAACAAACTATTTTTTTGACTCCTGCTCACACAATTTGTATAATTTCGAGAATGTGAGGAAGGTACATCAGTCAGACATCCTGTCTCCATCTGTGGGCACTGTCTGTTGAGCTTTAGGAATGGAAACACAAATAGATTTGACCGTAGTGCAGCCGTGAACGTTCCAGGGCCACTCCAGCAGTCAGCAGGAGCTCTGAAGTGTGACATTCTGTTTGGGAATCGCCTTAAACCCGCGTTTCTTCACCTGGGAGTGAACTGAGGGCGGGGGGGATCCAGTCTCATCAGATGTCCTGAAAGAGAGGGGCTGAGCCCTGGAGATTGCTGGTCCCTGCGCGGCTGCTGCGTCCTGAGCACCTGAGCAGCACCTCAGGGAGCCCCTGCAGGTGGGAACGTCCCCTCCCTCCTCCCTCCTCCCTCCTCCCTCCCTGCCAGGGGCTGGCGGAGCCCAGAGCCCACCCTGGGCAGCACCTCAGGCTCTCACCTTCAGCACCGACTCCCCGGTGTCTAAGCCTGAGCCCACCCACACCGATCCAGCTGTGACTGACACGGGGCCAGCAGTGACTCCACAGTGATCATGTCCGTGTTTTTACAACTCAGTTCATTTACCAGGCACAGAGGGAAATAGTTCTGAAAGGTCCCGCTGGCCCAAACAGCTCTTTGGGTGTCTTACAACACTGGAAATCGAATGTTTCCAATTAAAATGTTACAGAGCTGAAACATAAACACTACAATCTGGTTTAGCTTTACCTGATTTTTGAGATCTGATTTGGCAGAGCAAACCAAAAATAACGTTCTAGGCTGGCTTCAATATCGTCAAGCTGACTTGCTGTATACAAAGGAGAAGTTTCTGCCAGTTTTGTGGGGTAATAAAGAGAGGATTATTCCAAGAAAATATATGCCTCCTCCACGCTGTTGGAAGATTGCTGAGCACTCTGCAGAGTGACCTTTTGTAACCACCTTCAGACAGCCCACTCGGGTGTCTGCTTGTGGTGCAGCTCTACAGCGTGAAGCTCCCCTTACAGGGGGTGCAGGGGGCAAGAGGGGGAGCAGAAAGTTCGGGGTTTCTCACTCCTGAAAAATAAAATTGAGTGTTTGGGAGCTGGGTTCTTTTCTCTCAGAGAGATGCTAGTGATTGAGGGGGGAAAAAACATGCACATTCAGATTCCTTGCAAAATGCTGGTGCTACACTATTAAAGTGAGGTGATAACTTCAGCTTTTGTCACCACATCAGGCCACTACAATATTGTTACAGTGTGATGCCAAGCTTGCCCCACAGCCTCTGCCTGGCTTTCCCTGTTGCCCCTGAACAGCTCTTGGAGAAAATCGAGTGGGGGGGAGTCTCTGTCCCCCTGTCCAGGGATGCTGGATGTGGCATCCTGAAAACTGTTCCCGGCTCATGTTTTATATTATTATAATCCCATTTGAGGGTGTTGGTGTACACAGAGCATGAGTGTGTTCCTCTCTGGTGCAGAGTGGAGCTCTGGGGATAACACCTGCTTGTGAACCAGAGTTTGGTGTGGGACAGTGTAAGAGATGGTCCAAAGACCCTTCATCTGTCTCACGATCATCTATGGGGGATTGAGACTAAAACCCCCCCAAAAAGGGGCAAAAGTAACACCTGCCTGTGAACCAGAGTTTGGTGTGAGACTGCTGCCAGGTGTCCCCTGGGCCGGGTGTTCCCTTCAGTTCTGGGTGTCCCCTGGAGTGCCAGGTGTCCCTTGGTGCCGGGTGTCCCCTGGAGTGCCGGGTGTCCCCTGGAGTGCCGGGTGTCCCTGGAGTGCCGGGTGTCCCTTGGTGCCGGGTGTCCCCTGGAGTGCCGGGTGTCCCCTGGAGTGCCGGGTGTCCCTGGAGTGCCGGGTGTCCCTTGGTGCCGGGTGTCCCCTGGAGTGCCGGGTGTCCCCTGGAGTGCCGGGTGTCCCTGGAGTGCCGGGTGTCCCTTGGTGCCGGGTGTCCCCTGGAGTGCCGGGTGTCCCCTGGAGTGCCGGGTGTCCCTGGAGTGCCGGGTGTCCCTTGGTGCCGGGTGTCCCCTGGAGTGCCGGGTGTCCCCTGGAGTGCCGGGTGTCCCTGGAGTGCCGGGTGTCCCTTGGTGCCGGGTGTCCCCTGGAGTGCCGGGTGTCCCCTGGAGTGCCGGGTGTCCCTGGAGTGCCGGGTGTCCCTTGGTGCCGGGTGTCCCCTGGAGTGCCGGGTGTCCCCTGGAGTGCCGGGTGTCCCTGGAGTGCCGGGTGTCCCTTGGTGCCGGGTGTCCCCTGGAGTGCCGGGTGTCCCCTGGAGTGCCGGGTGTCCCTGGAGTGCCGGGTGTCCCTTGGTGCCGGGTGTCCCCTG
>VZTJ01000237.1:216421-248028 GCA_013397795.1 Orthonyx spaldingii
GTGTGAGCCCCGGTGGGAGCCCGGCCCGAGCCCCGGCCGCAGCACGGCACGGCACCGGAGCCCCGGAGCGGCGGGCACGGCTCAGGTAGGAGCCCCGGGCGGGGCCAGTGGCGGGCGGGGCTGGGGAGCCCTGTCCGGGCGGGGCCGCCAGCGCTCGGGGCCGCAGGGCACAACCCAGGGCAGGGAAGGGCTGGACTGGGCTGGGCTAGGCTGGGCTGGGCTGGGCAGGGCAGGGCAGGGCAGGGCGCTCCCTCACCTGCGCGGGGCCCGCCCGCTCCGCTCTCCCCGAGCCTCCAGCCCCGTGCCAGCTCCCTCAGAGCGCTGGAGGCTTTTTTGGCCCTTGTTCGCTGCAGAGCCGTGGGGAATGTTGGTTCCTGTGTGAAATGTTAGTTCCTGTGTGAAAACTGATGAGCCCTGGGTTTCCCCTCTCTGTGAGAGGCTCGTTCCCGTGCAAAGCCAATCCTGGCAGTTGTGTCAGGGGTTTGTTCGTTGTGGTCTGTGTTTTCCGGGCTGTGGGACTCAGGGGCAAGTGCAGACATTTATTTGCAGAGAATTTTTGTTTTGTGCTTTTGTAATTCCTACAAAGAACACACACTGCATTCGGCTCATAATTTCAGTTTATTATCAAAATGTTTTGATCAGATGACAAACTCAGAAAGCTAAAAGGACATAGGTTTTTAAATAGACCTATTGTAGCAGTCATCTGAGGTATCTGGTACTTGGTTTGGAAATTGCTTTGATAAACAAAGCAGTAAGTTCCTTTGCAATCTGCATGAGGATGTTTAATACATATCATTGCAGATTTAAAGCCTTTTACCCTTGTACTTAATGCTCCTTCAGACTCTTGCAATCATCTGTGCAGCTTTCCTGATATTAGGACTGACATTGATCAGAACACGTACAAGATATGTGCAGGATCAGAGCCTAAGCACTGACAGAGTCAGCCTGAAACTCCAATATTGGTGCCCTCATTGGAGAACTCAGTCTTGTAGGCTTTATCTTATTGCCCGATACCACGCTTTACTCCAATTTCCCAGTTCTATGCAGCCACTGGTAAAATATGTTACAATACTTCAAGTCAAAAGTGTAGCTCGAGATTTAAATATAAAAACTATGATTTATACATTACTAGAAAGTTTAAAAAAGAGCAACTTCAGAGGAAGCAAGAAAAAGCGTAGAAAACGGTGAAAGGGTCTTTGATCACAATCTTACAGATTTGTAAGTACAGAAATTAATAAATTACCTATGATTTCAGTTGGGCTGGAAAGCTGTAAATAAACTGTTGTGAATAGGGACTTCAGGTAATACACGCTGGAGTAATTAGTGAGAATTTACATAAGTACAGCAGGTCTTTGGACTCCTCTTGTATAAATGGTTTCAAGTAAAAATGAAAACATTTGGTAGAACAGATTTCCCGTCACAGCAGAGGGTACAAAGTCTGACACTGGGGTATAAACTGTCGTCTCTCTATCATGTTATGATGGCTGAAATGTGTGTTACTGAGTATTTCCTTCCTCCCTCGATCAGAAATTTGCCTTCACTGACTGGGGTGCAGATCATGTGTCATACTTTGCCATTTTAAAGTGAATCCCAAAGCCGCTGGCGGTGAGGGCAGGGTTGGAGCTGCAGGTGAGGCGTCGCTGTGGCTGCCAGGTGAGCCAGGTCCTGTGGGCACGAGCAGCCAGGCAGCCACGGAGCCCAGCGCTGCCTTGGTCCTTCTTCACTGCTTCGGTGGGTGATGATTTGGGGTCGCATGTTTACCAAGAATTACAGGCATGTCTCTAGCATATTCCTCTCCGTTTTCTTCCCTCCTCCCCTTCTCAAAATCAGTTGGAAAGGTCTTTTTTCCTGGAAAGCTCCTTGAGATGTGAGGTTTGCAGTCCATCACCACACACGGCACTTCTTAGCAGGATCCATCTTGTCTGCCGTGGTGCATGAAAAGGCTTCTGAAAACTCTGGGGAGTTCTGCAGTGATCCCAGGACCCTTTAAAACAAAGCAACACACTGTCATTGCTGCTCACCTTGGTTTGAAACAAACAACATGACCCGTATTTTGTAACTTGTTTTTTTGTGTCACCTCACAGCAGTGTGGGGAACGCCCTGTTGCTGAGCTCTGGCTGTTGCTTCATTTCACCTCAAGGGCTGGCTGTGTTTTCTTCTTTGGTTTGTCTTGCCCCTATTGCAACCCCGAGAATACAGGACCTGTCCCTTCCTCATGGCTGGCTCTCACCAGCCAGTTCTTTCACCTAGAACAGATTTCTTGCTTGTCAACAGTTTTCACTGAGGATTTTTTCAGCTACGTTTTGCTGACAAGTTTCTTGGTGAAGGGAAAACAAGACCCTGAGGTCAAGGGCTGTGGTGGTAACTCGTCAGTGAATGTTCATTTACATTTTTACACCAACCAAATTTTAACTGAGATCATACTGCTCCTCTGGGCGCTCTGCACAGATTTTCCAGTGAATGAGTTTCCTGGCAAAAGGACTCATACAAACAGTGGCTTTCAACTGAACATGGGAAGTGAGTATGAGGCCATTGCAGCTAAGGCTGATTTTATATGTGTAATTGTGAACATGTGTGAATAGATCTGCTAAGAGCTGCTTGTTCTTTCAGGAGTGGGAATACAGCAGCACATACCTGTGCAGGGAAACAGCCTCCAGTGTCAAATACAGATACTGATGGACACTGATTGTGGGTCAGAAGTTCTTTAAAGATCTGTTTCTTTGAATAATTCATGATTATTCAGAGAATAATCTTCACCATTAGAACCAGGACATGCCCACAGAAGCTGAGGTGGAGTTCAGCAGTGACACCTGCAACACTTCAACTGTTCTACAAGGCCAGAAGTGACTCCCTGGTCTTGAGACACAGCAGAGGAACAGAGGTGGCACAGAAAAAGGGTTATCAAAAAAGTCATGCATTTTGGTGATCTAGCTGTGCTTCACTGCTCCAGTGAACCAGAACTGCTAAAATGGGATGCTCTGCAATTAACAGTTTTTATGAGGAGCTGCCTGTCCTCCTTGTAAGGAGAAACAGCCCGCAGTCAGTGTAGCAGGTGTTGAAAAGGCTCATCCCACTCCCCAAATAATAATGGAAAAAGGCCACTGGGAGCCTTTGTGCCACTTCTATACTATGTTATTAGGCGTTAATTTTGTGGGTATGTCTCATGAAATGCTTTCTTTTCTAGAGCTCTTAGGGGGCCTCATCCTGTAAATGACTCCCCATTCTAAGAAGGGTGTCTGGTTCCCACGAACACTTGTATCATTGCATGTAAAGTTTATAGCCTGCCCTACCGAGGTACAGACAGCACAACACCGTGTAATGTATCCAGGGGACACACAAACACAGCTTGTTACACAGACATGCTGAGCAGGTGAACTTCAAAGGCCTTGTGCCCCATCCAAATCAGGTGTGCTGAGGTTCTGAAGAGCCTCTGGAGCCTCATTAGCACTGAGACCAGACAGGAATGATTGTAGGAGCTGGTGCACAAACTGCCTCTGGGAGAGATCCCAGATAGCACAACCCACCCGCAATGAAACCAGGCGAGAACAGTGCGGGAACAGTCGCTGCTTTCACTAAATATTTGAGTGTGTGGGATAAACAAGATTTGGTGAAAAGCCGTTGAAAGAAAGATACTGGAATTAATGTAGTGGATTGTATCAGCAGAGAACTTGGCTATTGTGGACATGGAGCCTGGAGATGACTCAGCCTTCCAGAGCCAGCAGATGCTGTGATGGCTGCACTACCACTGATCTCGTGGCATTGGACCAAACAGGTTTATTGAGCACATTGTTACACTGCTGATGAATAGGCTGCTCTGATTTCAGATAAAAAGAAAAGATCCCAGATTGGCCCAGAGGCTTCCACCCTGAGCAGCCACATTTCCTGCATGGCTGTACTGAATTGAGCCCAGCCGATCTTGGGAAGGCTGGCTGAGCACACCAGACACAAAATACACATCTGGTCTTGGACCACAGCACATGGGTTTGTTAAGAGTGAGGGGCAGTGATCTGCCAGTGATTTTACCTGTGACTTCAGTGGAGGACACAAGTCCATCTGTGCTGTTGGTGTGCAAGAACCCTATCAGGAGCTGTTGCGGGAGCCAGGGGGCTTGTGGATGAGCCTGGATTCCAGACACACTCACTGGGACTCTGCTGTCACAGTCGTGCAGTGACAGCCAGGTGATGGTGTGTGCCCGGTGATGAAGACTGCTCAAAGCTGCTCCACAGCGTGACAGAATTAAGTTGGATCTTCTCAAGGATGAGACAACTCTGCCACATCCTTACTGTGCCTGTGGACCTTCCTGGGAAGGGCTTTGCCTGTTTGTGCACACAGGGCTGTGCTGGGCTGGAAGGGACAGGGACAGCCCAGCCTGTCTGTGTGCCCCTAAGCAGCCCCAGTGTGCTCTGACTGCAGCTGTGTGTGTGTTAAACCTCCCTGGGGAGGGCAGCCCAGCCCTTGGGCAGGGCCACTGCAGTCCCACCACAAACAGCCGGGGTACGGAGGTGTCACCCCTCGGAACTGCACGGAGCACTGCTGCCTGTGCTCACCTGAATTTGCCTGGGCTGTGCACGTCTGTCTTGATGGAGTTCACTGCATACTCTGGTCTGTACGTTCCACACCAGACCTGCACAGTTGACAAAGAAAAGCTCCATTAACCCCAAGATTGTACATGACCTGCTGTCATTTAACTATGAAACACCTAATGTTCACAAGAATAAATTCCACATTAGAACATAGAGAAAAAAAGGTGTATTTTGTTTAAAAAAAAAAAAGTCATTGTCCTCAGACAAAGGCACTTGGGCACAAGAAACTTCCTACTAGACTTATGAGTGGCTGAATTAATTTCTTTAGGGAAGATAAAAATCACCTAACAAGACTTTATTTTCATTGCTTTGCAGTGAACACTGCGCAGCTCTGCAGCTCTGCCAGCTCTTAGTTAGCCCATGGGAGTCAGCCTGTTCTCACTTGCTATTAAACTGTAACATCAAGTGCTTTCAAAACCCTCAGGCAAGAAGTAAAGGATACCTGTGCAAAGTTCAGAAAAAACAGCTGTTTGTGGTTCATGTTGAGACCAGGAAGAAGTTTTTCTTTTCCGTGTTTTCTCACAAAGTTTTCATAAGCCTGTAGAATGAAGTGAGCAGAAATGTTACCACTTCCAGTCCAGGCAGCCAAAATGCAATGATGGCAAGGAGGAACACGATTCTTTGACATAATTAATCGTTGCTCCCTTGGCCATCCATCCCACATACGCCACCTTTAAGCAGAAGGTAGCAGGGCCATTTCTTAGCACTGTGCTATCAATGATCTAATGCTGCATTATGAAAAGGACATTTTTTCCACGATGTGTTTTTTGGGGTTTGGTTTTTTAAAGTGAATTGCAGAAGACTTTAAAACCTTGCCATAGTGAGAACAGCTGCTTTCATGTTCCTTATGGAGACATGTGTCAAACGATGTGTTGTTAGTGTATCATGAAAGATGCTGGAGAAATGTTCTGCCTGAAGTCAGTGCCAAAGTACCGCACGAGTAAAGCCAATCAACTGCCCAAGCTCGGCTGAGGAATGAGCAGATAGCAGGTCCATGGAAGAGGCTCTGGAAGCTTCAGTGGAGAACAGCTGAACGAGAGCCAACAGTGCCACAGCACTGCAAAAAAGGCAAGTGTCGTACTGGGACATGTAAACAGGAGTGGCTTATATGAAATACGTGAAGTAATCCTTCTACTCCACTTGGCACTGGCCAGGCTTCAGCTGGAGTGCTCTGTCCAGTTTTGGGCACTGCCCTTCAAGAAAGATGTGGACCAACTGGAGAGAGTCCAGAAGAAAGCAGCAAGAATGAGCAGAGGTCTAGCAAACATGACCTATGAGGAAAGATCGAAGGCATTGGGTTTGTTTAGTCTAAAGGAGAGAAGTCTGGGCCTCGAAGCATGTAAGTCTTCAAATATGTGAAAGGTCACAGGAGAGAAAGGAGCAGATTGTTGGGTTTGCAGTGTTGGAAGCAGAGCCGTGGTGGCCCTGGGAGTGGCACGGGGAGGCAGCAGGAATGCTCCTCCGGGAGGCGGGAAGGATACAGAAGGAGTTGGTTCTACCTGCATGGAGAGGGGGGTAGAATATTGACCTCTTAAGATTCCTTTTGGACCTTTTTTACTATTTATATGATGTCATAATAATTTTTAATACTTCTGACCTAATTTTTTTGGCTACTCCCATTTCTTTCAGAAAGCATATCCCCTTTCATGGCTTTGTACTTTGCACAAATGTTCCAGTAACTGAAGATCAGACTAATCTAATAAGCCTGGTGCCTCTTTTAGGCTTCCAAGTCATTCTTCAAACTCTCATTAATAATTGTCTTTGCCCTCAAACATGTCCATTTCCAGTGAGAACCTGGAGAAGCGTGAGTTGGCCCGTGCATCCCAGGGGCTCTTTGTGGAGCAGTGACAGCACTCAGTTGTCAAGTGTTGAGTATTTTGCCACAGAACAAGGTGTTCAGGGGAGGAGGAGGAGGACCATGTTGTTGAGGCTTGCAGCCATCAGATTTGCAAGTAACCAGCAAAGCTGATGGAGAAGCTGACTTGCTGCTCTCTTCCAGACCATGTTCACAAAAAGAACCTGTGTCTATCTGACTGTCAGTCTCAACCGTGGCCAATTTAGGGAGTCCAGCAGCCGTTTCAGGAAGAGAAGGAAAGGAAAGCCAAAAAGCATCCAGCTCCCATGGCAGGCTTAGTGCAGGGAGCCCAGTGTGTCTGACATCCTGGGATATTACTACAGAGGGCCCAAGTCACCTGTACAGATCAACAGCAAAGTGTTTATGTTTATGGGTCAGAAGAAAGTCATTCTGCCCCTCCTTCCTGGCATGAAAAAGCTGGTGAAAAAGCCAGAGGCAGACAGCTGCCGATATCAGCACTTCGGTTAGGTCATGGTCCAAGTGTGAGCCAGTGAATGTTTCCATTCCACACATTAATTACTCACAAAGGGAGAGAAAAAAAGTAAGTTTGTTGAAAAAGAGTTCCCTTAGGAACAGGTAATCTGTAGCCTGAGACCATTAACAGGAGGAGAGAAGTACCACAGCTGGCCAGGAGCTTTAATCCATGCCTTGATGGCACAGTAGGTCTGGTCCTGTCTCTAACACAGAAATCGTGCTTCTTCTTCCAAGGCTCTGAAACTGATTTTCTTAATCTCTAACAGTTTCAGCTAAAATAGAAAAATGGATACTTCTTACCTTGTATGCTTGTCTCACACCCCCATTATCAGCAATGTTTTCTCCTAGTGTGTTGATTCCACTCAGCTGTAAAATAGAAAGGAAAAGTACTGGTTTCTGAAAAAAGAGCTCATCCAGGACCTGTAACACCAAACTTTGTGCATTTTCCACTTTCTAAAGGCAAGAAGTACCTTAAAATACAAAGGTTTAGCAGAAGAGTATGTTAACATCTCTGGAAAGTCTTTGCGTCCCTTGTCTCAAAATCCATGTTTTGAGATATTATTATTTTTCTAATCCTCTTCCTTCCTCTCCAGGCAACTTTCTAGGCTCTGTATCTCTTTTAGCCAGATTTTCTGCTACTTAGGCATTGCTCATTTATTCTTCCTCTTTTCTCCTTGTCTTTAATCCTCAGTTTCTTACCACAGTTCCAGTTAGAGGAAGTGGACAGAATCTGTACAGTCTGTAGAACAACTTAAAATTCAAACCCCATATTGCTGAAATTATCTCTTAACAGACATCAGCAAATCTGCTGGAAGGTATTGTTCTGTATATTAGGCAAGTTTAGCAGCTTTTTGGTAGCCAGATACATAGAAGATCTCTATTTAGCAGGTATTCCTAAGTCAGTCAAATATCACCAAAGATGATGAAGCTTTGGTAATGGGAAATCTCCAATTTTATTTTTAAAAGACCATATTCTTAACCTTTAGCCCAACATATTGATTTATGGTAGTCAAAGCTGCAAAATCTAGAATCATCCTTTGATTGAATTTAATGTGGGAAAAGGGGGGCAGAAAAATATGTTGAGATTTTCTTCTCTATTTTTACTGGCCTCTCTCTGAGTCCCAACACTTCAACACATGTTTTGGGAAAACCTCAGGACTGGGAAGTTTATCTTTTCCCTATCCTGTGTGATGGAATATATTGTCAGGCTGTAAGAAACCAGCCAGCGGAATTGAGAGAAATGACTCCTTGTGCCTTCCACGTCGCAGTGCGAGCAGCGCTGCGTGCTCAAACCACGCGGAGCTGCAGACAGGACGTACGTTCTGTCCACCTGCCAGGTCCCACGAGAAGTTCCCGTACTGGTACACCATGCACTGGGACAGCTCCTTGAAATTCCGTGCTGATTCTTCAGTCCACCAGTCCGCAAGGTCTCCGTTCTCATTGAAATTCCTGCCTGTAACAGCACGTTAAACAGACCTGTTTATACAGGAACAGAGGGGTTGGTGCAGTGAGGAGGGGAGCGACCAAGACTCCTTTATAATATGTACTTTTGGGAGAGCAATACTGTAATGCCTCAGAAAGCCGGACTTGATCTTACATATGGAAATTCACCTCCCTTTGATGTGCCCCCTGGAAGGATGAAGCACTAAAGCGTGTAAAACACCCTGTGCACGGAGTGTGCTGTCCCTGGGAGCTCAGTGCCTCACCGTTGTCGTCAAAGCCATGTGTGATCTCGTGCCCGATGACCATTCCGATGCCGCCGTAGTTCAGAGATTTGGGCTGGGAGGCACTGAAGAAAGGGGGCTGCAAAATGCCCGCAGGGAAAACTGAAAAGAAAGCCACAGCACAGTTAAGGCCCTGCCTCGTTATCCTGCGTGGGCAGTGGGGCCAGACCACTTTTATGGGCTTCAACCAAAATCACGCTGTTCCCTCCCATCTTCCAGCACAGTAAGTGACTGACACATGGGAATGCTGTAGGACAGGAAGAACAGAGCAGCAGGACCACTCCCCTCTTCAGACACTTCCAAAATCATGACCTTCATCTAAGCTTTTGCTTTGTTACTATTTTGCTCTGCAAAAAAAGCAGTTTGTTCCAATTTACATCACTTAGCATTCGCAGACTTCTGTCTCATCATTAAATAAACCTCACAACATTGTGAGAAGTGGGAGGGTGTCCCCCAAGAAGAATAAATTATCTGATCATTCCATCACAAATCAATCTCAGAGACAGGAATTTATTCTTCCCCTGAAAATACAAGTAACTCCCACTAGAATCAATAAAAATAGGCCAAGCTGGCAATAAAAGAACCGGAACAAAGCAGTTCTTTTTACCCACTTCTCTGCTCATTTTTCTAGGCTTCTAAGAAACAATTCAGTTAAAAAGAAACCACGTTGCAATTCTGATCTTTTTATAAATTAAGAGTAATAAAATACTATAAAATATTCAGTTCCACTTAGTATCTCGTGAAGGCCTTTTCCTGTCCCCCTGGCTGCCGCTGCAATATAAAGCATTAATTCTCCCTGGGAAGGAGGTGGATGTAACTCCACAGCACCTGAACAGACAGGAGGAATTGGGTGACAGTTCTCAAGCAGCAAAAGAAAGAAGATTGATACTTCCTGCATTCAATATAAATCCAGTTCAGTTCTAGGGCTTTCTTTCAGGAGGAGAAAGAACCGTGAGAAAACTGGAAAACAATAAACAGGTTCAAAATACCTCAGTTGTGCTGTCTGTGCAGGCTGCTGTCCCAGCAGTGCCAGCCCAGTGCCACCTTGCTGTGGAACTGAACTCCCCCACGCGTGGTGCTGCCAGCAGGACGCCCCGGCAGCGCGCGGCGTGAGTGGAGCCGCCCCCGGGGCTGCTGGCTGTGGCAGCGCTGCCGGCCGGGGCTCGGGGCTGTGCAGGCTGGGCCAGGGCCCACCCGAGGGAACCCGCGGGGCTGCCTGGCCAGCAGCAGCTCAGCCGGACTCCGGGAGCTGAGGGGCTTCCCCACCGTCTGAGCTGCTGCTGCAGCAGTGCAGGTCGGACCACACTCAGATGTAGTAACAGCTCTAAGCTCCCTACACATCACGCACAGAACTGCTCTTCTGAGGTTTTAAGGCTAGTTCTAAGCTAATTCAGACATCACTCTAAGGATCAGACTTCTTTAATTATCCTGTGCATGCCATAGTTAAAGGATGAGGTAAGAATTTATGACTCACATTAACTGCCAGTCACCAGTTTCAGTCTTCCACATCATGATTCCTTTTCTACAAATTACTGAACAAAGCTATTTTAAACAAAGCTTTCTGAAAGGTTTTGTGTTAACTGTTCAGTAAAGATCTAAATGCTCACATCAAGAGATAATCTTGTTTCATTTCTGTGCAGAGCCCTGCATGACAAGGTTTTTCCATTTCTTAGACTTGTTTTCAGGAGTTACAGGTAGGTCACAGTACCTCACTGATGGCCTAGAAAGGACACTGCAGTCTGTGACATTTGGATGGCTAAAATTTAAACACTTTTTGCAGAATGGATGTGACAGAAGTATCGAGAGGCATAATTAATGTTGTGAAATGCCTCGTGACTCTTTCAAGCCTTGCAGCACTATGAAGGGAGCTGGGATGGTTCACAAGATGAGAAACCTTGGGGCCTCCACGTGATTCTAATCTTTAGCCAGAATGGGTGGGGTTTTTCATTTCCATGGATGGTTTTGGGTAGGCTGACATCAGGAATCTTTATACTCAAATTTGTAATATCAAGATCACTTCATTTCCTGATTTTAGAAGTACATCCATACATATATACAGATAATTTGGGCATTAAATCTGAGTCACATTAATAAGTTGGTAAACCTTACCTATCTGATTCCTACTTGCTGAGTAAAAAGCATTGACAACAGCAGCTCCGCTTATCCACCTGGTAACGCCAGAAGAATAAATGTTAGAATTTCAGTTATTAATGGCAAAGTTAATGATTGCTTCAATAAGCCTAGAAACTGTGTAACAGAATCACAGAATATTTGAAGTTGGGAGGTACCTTCTCCTGTGCAAACTGGATAAAAGACTAGACACAGTATTATTAAATACTTACTCCTCTTTGTCCACCTTTTCTCTAAGCTTTTTCAACCTTTTCTTCTGGGTAAATACTAAATTTTGAATAATGTTTTCAAAGTATTCTTCTTCTTTGTAGGTCAACTAAAAAGAAAGGGGGAAAAGGAGTTAGTGGTGTTACTGATTTGGGATAAAAGACACATGGATCAGGAAAATCTAGCCTTAAGCATGATGAGCTAAGCAACACATTTCTAAGAGTAGGTTTTGATCTGCAATTAGGTCTTGGTTTGCAGAGCCTTGCTACATCAGAGAGTTGATATTGTAGCTAGATCTATGTTAGCAGCTGGGTATTTTTTCCAGAGCTCTTCATTCTCTCTTTCTGTATGTATTTTGAGTGGAGTTCAGCAATTGTTGGTGTTGCCCCCACCCTCTGGAGCTGCCTGTTGCTGAGCAGTAGCTGCCAGTTTGGCGAGGAGCAGTTCCCCTCAGACAGAACCCATGAGTCAGCTCGGTGCCTGTGCAGCCACTGCACCAGTGCTGGGCCAGCCTGTCCCACATGGAACGCTGCCCTGAACACCTCTGGCCCCACGCTTGTCCTCACAGAACCCCTCTAGGATGTGTCCATGTCCTCGGAATGCCAGCAGGTCCTGTCACATCAGGGCTGGCACAGCGTGCCAGGCTGGCTGCTCACACACCCTCCTTCCCCTGCAGCTGGGCACACTCGGGGCTGTTCTGTGCAGCTGCCCAACGTCGCTGTGGCAAGGAAGGCAAACACCCTTTGTACTCTGGAGACCCTTTTCTAATTCTCCTGCCTGTTGTGCAGACTCACCTCCTGGTACTCACTGTTGAGCTTGTTGTCATCTGTCACGATCTCATCGGGATAACCAATCTTCCCTTTAATTGCTGCTGCCTAGGGACAAGGGAATTTGATAGCCATAGCAAATCCAGCCATGTTTTTAAATCATAAATTACATAAGAAAGGCAATGTGGAAGCTACTGCAGAAACTGTGGGAGGTTAATTATATATAGGTTTTGTTTACATTTTTTATTCTTTGAAAGCACTAGTTTATGGTTTTTATCCTGTTGCTCCTAATAGCTAGTCAAATCAGCAGAAATCATTCCTTCTTATTTTCAGTATAATTTTCCTGTAGATAGTCATCATCTAGCTCCTTAATCACTGATTTGCCTGAAAGGTCTTAATCTTGTATACAGATTCCTCCTATTTTGTGTGCCTATCTCCAGAAGCCCCTTCCCATGGAATCCTAAGCCACCGTGCCTATATAAACACAACTATAAATGTGTTTGTATTATAATATAGTGATAGAAGTTACTGCTTTTTTTTTTTTTTGTCAGGACAAACAATTGAAATAGTGATTTTTATAGAACTACACATTACCAATATTTAAGACAGAACTTACTTTTTGTTCTGCTCTCTGTTTGGTCTCTGCATCCATCCAGGGAAGTTCATCTAAGGTTTTTATAAAGACATCACGTATATCTGCAATCATTTCCTCAACCTGGAAAAAACATCAGAATGTTACAAACCCCCGGAGTAAGGTGGTGGGCAATGCAGTTCAGTCGTTCAGGGCAGACATCGCCCCGCTGGACGCTGTGTATCCGATGGAATCCTTGTGTTTATGCCAACCCCAAAAATGGGTTGTTTCACACCAGGATTCCAGTGGTGACTGCAGCCAACTAAGGCTTCCCTTCAGGTTCATTTTCAGGAATTTGCTGTGTGGCTGAAGGCAAACAGAAATAACCAACTGCCCCTGTGCCCAGTGGTGGCAGGATGTGAATTAGTGTCAGTGTCAAAGAACAGCAGTGAGTGCTGGTGCCAGCGAGTGCTGCTCCTGGGCTGTGAGGATTGGCTCGCACACAGCCCACCCATGGACCTGGCTCAGAGTGCTGGGAGCAGGCAGGCACCTTTCTCCCTCCAGTTGTGCACGTGCAAGCCTCACATTTCACACTGTACTGTCACGAAACTTCAGTTTTTAAACCCTGGTAATAACTGTTATTAACACTTTGATGAAAACTTAAAAATCAAACCCACTTTGATTACACTGTACTAAGAAGTGCAATCAAAGCCGTGTCAAGAAGCGACGGCAATGATGAAGTGCCACTCTGGCGGCGCTGGGGCCGAGTGGCTGAAGGCTTTACCACGTGTTTGCTGTCTCCAGCAAAGGCCTCCTCCACGTAGAGCCGGCCCACGGCGTTCTCCATGTTCCCGTTGACGTAGTTGGCGCAGCGGCGCCACACGGCCGTCTCGGACGTGGTGCCATACAGGGCCTGTGGGACACACACCAGGGACACTGACATCAGGGCAAGCGGCACAGCTGGGCACAGCCAGGGGACACTGACTGACTGGAGCCATGTGTTCCAGAGGAGCCCCCTTGACCTTCAATGCACACAGTTAATTCACAGCCCTCTTCAGGGCACGTAGGTGGACTCACTCTCTAATGGGAGGATCATTAGCAAAATTCTTACAGAGGAAGTTCTGCTATGGAAATACAAAAAACTTCCATGTCCAATTGCTGAAATTGCTCAGCATTTCCTTAAAAGCACTAAGATAGCAGCAGGATCAAACGACTGAAAACCAAGATTGAGGCCATAATGTTTGCCTTGGAATATATTCCTTTGGATGATGAAGAGTTTGTAACAAGTCAGTCAAAACTGTGATCGCTTGCAAATAAATGGGACTGTTCTGATTCTAAATGGGGATTCATTTAGAGTCAGAAAAACAAGAGACCAAGTACCAGAGCAGTGCTTTCAAATCCACTCAGCTGTTGGGCATAAATCCCATAAATTATAGATACACTCCAGTAGAGGCTTAGCAAACACATCTGGCTTTTGTGTGCAAAATCCAAAATACATTAAATATTTATACACTACACCTACAAAAAACCCTGTCTTTTGTGGCTCACAAAAGCCATCTTTAGAACTTAGGGAGAGATGAATTTCTGTACCTTACGGAAAGCATTCCTTGTGTCCTTGTAGTCCCGGCTGAGGCTGTTGACAAGATCCATCACAAATCGCCAGGTCATGTAATTTTGAAGGTCTCTGTTTAACAAAACAACAGTAATAAGCTGGTAATGTTTTGAGGCTTTTTAAGTTTTCTGGAAAGAAAATGCAAATACCAAGAATATATAACACACCTACCTGGGAGAGTACTTTACAAGAATAGACCTGAGCTTGAGAAGGTAGTCAGGGTCGTAAACAATGACATGTTCCGTGTTGTCAACGCTGATTTCGACAGTGGACATGATAGCATTTATGAATTCTGACCAGTTGAACACCTGGAAAATTAGTATGCATTATTTAATGGTTCAATCACAAACAGTTTAAGTATGTTTGCATGACACAAAGGCTTTGCCCTTAGTTTCCCTAATATTTGCACTACTTATAAATGGGGTCATTGTAATACTAACAGGCCTGAGGTCATTTATAGCTGTAAAATCTTGTTAACATAGGGGGGCATTTGGCAGAAAGGGTAGAGAAATTGCTTTGATTTCAAACTAACACAATTTTTTGTTAATTTTAAAAGTTTTTGTTCTGCCTATTACTTTGAAAAGTGTTGATGATTTTTCCCAGCCTGTCTTTGGAAATGTTTGTTGGAAGAGGTAATGTCTTCCATCAGACAAATGGATGTAGCTGAGAAGAGCAGATAAGCTTTCAGCAACAGTCACTGCAGGTCTGAGAGAGAAGCAGCAAACTTCAGGCTAATCTTGGGAATAATTGCTGTTCTATCCTTAGACATTACAATGCAACCAACTCCCATCAAGCGTCTTTTGAGCATTTTGGAATACATTTAAATTAGTGCTGATCTGCAGCACCCCCCAGCAACTAATAATAACCAGGGCAATGCCATTCTATGACAGGAGAGGTTGTTTTCTGACAGGATGACTGTAATGGTAACCAACTACACCTGTGGGAGACGGTGAATTATGAAACCAATTAAAGCAGGCAGGAGGGAACTGTCAGAGAATTAAAGTCAATAAGATTGCAGTGATTATGAAAAAGTGCCAGGAATAACAGCATTTCATGGCACCTTACTGGCCTCAGAAACCTCAATAAAAGTCATGAGAATAAAAACTACCCATGTCTAGTACGACATAATGTTCCTGAGGAGACAGGGCTGTGCTAGCAAGGCTCGGGCTGGTTTTCAGCTGGACTCTGGTGACATGAGTTAAAGGCAGCCCTGCACAAACAGCACATGGCTCGGGGTGGGAGCAGAGCTGACACATCTGGGGGAGCTGCAGTGGGAGGGATGTGGAGAATTGTCCTGTGTCATGGGCCTGACAGCCTGGGCTCCTTTCTGCTCGCCTTGGGAGCAGTATTTACAGAGGGAGTGTTGGACCAACAGGACTTTTTGTTCTGAACCTGCAGCTCTGGATAAACAGAGTGGGGCTGAGTAATCTGCTACAACATCCCTGACCCAGTTGGTGGCCACAGGCTGGACTTTTGTCCTGGGTCCTGACCCCATGAAGGGAAGTAATGGGATCACAGAATCACAGGATGGATTGGGTTGGAATGCGCCTTAAAGATCATCTAGTTCCAACCCCCTGCCAATAGCAGAGACACCTTCCACTGGATATGTTTTCCCTTTGTGCTTTTCCATCTCTTTATGTTGAGGCAGATGGGAAGATGTGCCTTCAGGTTAGGAGAAGCACTGGGTGCAGAATGTACATACAGTTCAGTGTCATCAGAAGTGTGGGTAAGACTGTGCACACCAGGGGTCCTGTTCAACAGGAACTATGTCATGTCTTTAACAGAAAAAACTTCAAGCTTCATTGTTTAATCTGTGATAAATTAGAGGTTGAAATACCAGGTTATTGATCACTCACCTTATGATTGATTTCCAGTGAGAAGTTGTTTTGAACTTGTGCCAAGGTCATTTTATTGTACAGCAGAAGTGGATCATTTCTGTCTTCGGATTTTGTTGTTGCCTGTCAGAGTTAATCAGGAGAGAATTACTAAGTGCATGGGGTCAGTCCCCAGGAGTTTCGGTGCTGATCGGGGTGCACGTGCTGCCCTGTCTGCTCCTTGTGCCCTGCTGCCCTGCTGGCTGAGTTAAACATCTGCATCCACAATAGCAGATTTTACCCTTTTAAAGTGCTTGGAAAAATCAGTTATGCCAAGCCTCCTTTATCTCTATCCTTCTCTTCCGCTTCCTCTTTCCTATTCTCTTGTGCATTCAGTGGGGTTTTTTTTAGCAAATTCCCAAGAACACAATGCCAGCTCTCTTCAGGCACATTCAGGCTGATACTGAGTTTTGGATGAAAGCTTAAAATCCCAGGCAGTGGCAACTGCTGCAGGGACATTGCAGGTGTGGGTTCCTTCATACTCCTCTGTAAAAACCTTTCTCCAACGAATTCCTTTTTGGATAATAATTGCCCATCTCTGATCCAAGCCTAGAGGTGTGCTTCTCAGGAAAATGAAGAAAATCAAAATCAGATGGTTTTAGTTTATACAAATGGTTTTCCCAAGTATGTGCCCTTATTATCAGTGTAACTTCAAAAATAGGTGAAGCTATAAAACATGTATTCAGCCTGTTCCATGGCCATCCTCAGCTTCAGGTCCTGCTGCAATGGTTAATAATAATAAGCCATGGTTTACTCATGAAGCCTTCAGTTTCCTGCAGGCATGTTCAGACTCTCACTATTTCTCCGAAGTCAGACTCATTATTTTTCCTTTGTCCTTTTCTTTTAAGGGAGAACAGTGTTTGGTTAAAAATGCCCTTAGAACAATCAGCATTGTGGAGCAGCTTGTGCAGCACAAACATGACTTTGTGTTCACAGCAGGCCAAGGGCTGGGAATCTGCTGCTCTGGGATCCAAGCAGCCCACGGGGAAACGGGACAAAGGGCAGAGAGGCCCAAAGCATCTCCCAAGACTCACACGCTAAACCACATTAAACAAAACCCCAGTCTGTCTCTCTCTGCTCTTGCAGGGCTTCTGTGAACAGATCAGGATAAGACATTTCGTTGCTTGGAAAACAGCTGGCTCAAATACTTTCCCTTGCTCCTCCCAGGACATGGCTGTGTTACTGTCTGTTCTTGCAGGTGTGACAGGCTCCATACTTTTCTGCTCCCACAAAACAGCATCAGCAAGGAAGTTAACGACTCAGTTTACATCAGCTCTCTTAGGTATTAAGAAATAAGTCAGTTATTTAAAGGATAGTTTAAAGATGTTTTTCTTACATTGGCAATCTCTTTCTCCAGGTCCATAACTCTTCTCATTTGTTCAGAAATCTCACTCTCATTGACAGGAATATTTCTTTCTTGTAGGATTAGTTTGGCTACAGAAATCATGAAATCAACATAAGCAGAACATGCCTGCAGGAAAAAACAGGAACAGTTTAAAGACAAAACTCTTCAAAGTAGAGCATACTTTGATTATCTTCAAGATTTCATCTTAATTTTTATGAACTACAGTTCTTCATCCCTTATTTAAACAGTTCAGTTTTATCAGAAATACTGTTAGATCACAACTAGAAATTAACTTTGACCATTCCCTCATGGAGCACTGCTGTGTAATTGGAGCACTGTTCAAAGCTAAACACTCCCAACGACTGCACTGTGTTTTCATTATTCAGAATGAGACATTTGTCTGCCCATATTTAAACCATCACCCATGTTTTTTCTAGCTCACTTTAATTACAACTTCCAAAAATATCACTTCGAAAGAATTGTGTTCCCAGGAACATAAAACAAGGGAATTGGCTTTGTGGGAAAAGCACTCCCAGAAGCTGTGAACCTCCTCCAGTGCTTCTTGGAACAGTTAGGACCCACACTGCTGTTTGCAAAGCAGGTATACTATAGACAATGCATATGAAATTTAACATTAAAGAGTTCCCTAATGATAAGAATGTAAATACAGCAGCAAATTCTCTGACATGTCACACTGACAAATATCTTGAGGTGTCATATTTTATGGAACCTCAGTATTATTCCAATTCCATTATTACTTGTAATTCTAATTTCTCATTGGTAAGTCACACTCATTTTTCTATCAACAGAAATGCTGTTTTCAATATTCCTTTTCAATGCAAATAAAAAACATACATAGTGCTGGATTAGCTATCAAATAATAAATCTGGTTTATGCAATGTAATCTACCAAACCAGTGATTAAACCTAGGATTAATAAGGTGTGCATGTCATCAGCCTTATTAATAGCAGTATTTTGGTACGTTCAGCTCCTCAGGCAGGGGACACACCTCTGTAATGACTGCTCGATGTGTGCAGCCATTCCCTGTCCCCTCCTGGGCATCCCTCGCTGCCAGCAGGGCCAGGCTGTGTCCGGCTGAGGCTGTGGCTCTGTGGGACCAGGCAGCGTGCACAGAGCTGCCAGCAGGGACAGGGACAGGGACAGGGACGGGGACGGGGACAGGGACAGGGACGGGGCTCAGCAGGGACAGGGCTCACAGCAGGCCCAAGGGCTGAACTCCCAGTGCCAGTTGCAAGCAAGAGAGATCATTTCAGAAAGAGAAAAGCCCATGAAACCACTGACAGCTACAAGTCACAAAAGACAGGGCATACCAACCCTGTAAATCCATCATAAAATTCAATGTAGCTATTACCTTACACCAGGTATGTTAACAGAGGTTTTTAGGTACCAATCAGTGACTTTGTGTCCTAAGCACAGTCTTAAGTCAGGTAGCAAAGAACTAAGTCAGGTAATTTCAGCAGGACTGTATAAATAGTCTCAGCAATTTCAGTGGAAACTTAAGACATCGGAATCACTCCTCTCTGAGCGGAGCCATCCCGTATCTTACAAGAGCAAAAGATTTTAAAATTATCTTATTGGGAGATTGCACTTGTAGCTGTGGGGTGGGGAGTCCTGATGGAGGCAGAGGCCTGCAAGGAGCAGGGGGCAGAGCTGGTGTTTGCTGTGCACAGCTCCGGGAGCGCAGCAACACAGCAGGAGCCAGAGCCACGAGCAGGCTCTGCCGGGGCGCGGGGAGGGACGGGGACAGCTCTCACTGGGAGCAGCCCTGCTTGGAAGGACACTGGGGAACTGGGAACCTGCCTGCCAGTGATAAAGCTGTTTTTCAAGAATACTTCCTCCTCTGCTTTCCAGCAGTGCAGAGCTGATACTCAGCTAGGTCAGAGGACAGGAATTGTTTCTCAGTGCTGCAGTCAATGCAACACATGGAAGGAGCAGATTGTGCTGTGTGAGTCAGCTCCTAAAGGCCATCTCACATGGAACTGAGCAGTTCAGATGGCAATGATTGTCTTAATGAGCATGTGATCTGTAATTAAGTGTAATCACTATTAACTGTTGGCACATCAAAATACCTACAAACCCCAAATGGTCTGTACACTTTCTCATTGCTTCTGCATTTAATGACACAGAAGGAATGTGGTTAATTAAAGGTCACTGTGGTAGCAGTTTCAGCTCCATGACTTCAGCACAGACACTTCAGCTCTCAAGGACTTAAAGCACATCCAAGATTAGCAACAGGGATACAGTGTCAGTGCTAACAGGTTAATGAGACCAGTAGAAGTAATGAGTAAACAAGAATTAAAGGAGACCATACGAGGTTTCAGGTATCTGAGCCATTTCTACGGTATCCCATCCCTTTGCTGCTGTGTTTGTGTTCAGCAGTTGATGTAGGATACTGTGATCTTTTCAGATCTTTCATGCAGCAAAGTGTCTCTTTGGTTCTGAATGGTTCTGTTTTTCTTTCCAAGCCTATTCCTGGTAGAAGTAGTTTAGCTGCAGCATTTGCCAGTCACTGCCAGTTGGTCACAGCTCAGAAGTGGCCTCCTTTTTGCAGTGACAGGACAGGGCTGATCACGACCACTTGTATTCTGTCTTAATACAACTCTGAGAGTCAGGGGATAGCCCTTGATCCAGCTGTGAAGCCTGGCAGAGGCTGTATAACAAAGTTAAATTGTTTCATGTTTATCTCCTTCCAAAAGGTCTTAGAAGTCAAGCAGCTGCCTTGAAAATACAGGCCAAAACAGGAGAACTGTCATCAGTGCAGTGTCACTGCCCCTCACCTCTCTGTATGCACCGGTGCACTCGTAGTAGTCCCGAGAAGGCAGGCCCAGCCCAGGCTGATCAATCTGCAAATGCAAATAAAAATTGAGAAGTGCTTCAGGGGAAATAGCAGAGCATTGTACTGTTCTTTTGGTAACTACAGGTGCTGATGCTTCACTGGCCAAATTATCTTCTGGCCACAGGGGCAGTGCTCTCCCATCCTGCTGCTCACCTTTAATTCTTTTCATTCTCATTAGACTTTTTGTTTTTCTTTTCAGTCTTTTTTTTTTCCTGTTGCTGGACACTGCAAGTCACTGGTAGCCAGCGTGAAAACAGGTGAAGTACAGATGACAAAACAGCCCAGAGACAAGCCAGGCAGCTCCTGCATCTCTGAAATTCCTGCATGTGCCTGCTCACAGATCCATCTATCCACTGACAGGAGAGATTGGCCCCTTGCTCCTCTAACTGCTGCATCCCAGGAGTCACCAGACGTTCTCCTGCCTTGTCTGGATGTTCAGGGATGACCCTTCTGTCTCTGTCATTCCCATCCCTCTGGCACTAACAGTGCATGAGTGCACAGAACAAAGATGTCAGCTTGGAGAATGGACAGGGCACTGTGAAACCCTGAATTTCAACTGAAAACTACATTAATTCACAAATTAATCTACAAAGTACTTGGGTCAAATTCAGATCACTGATGTTTCTCCTTGTTAACATTTATGACTGTGCTTCCAGTTATTTGCTGCACTTTTATGATCAACAAGGCCACAGCACCCAGGCAGACTTACGTGAATGATATGTGCTGTGGAATTTTTATCATCTGTGCCAACAAAAAAATTAATAAGGACCTTTTTTCCATATCTGGCATTGAGCTGTGCAATAGCTGTCTCAGCTGTCCAAGCAGTACCTAAGCAGATGAAAGCTATAGTCAGTTTCTATTTTTGGTAAGCAATACATTAATAATTTAGATATTTTAACTAAAAGGAAATAAGCACAGGTTATCTTACCGTAGGAGGTATCCCAGTCAGTTGTTGCTACAGGCCACTCAGACACACTTGGCAATATACTAATTAAAGGCTTTCCACCTCTGCTATCAATGGCAGCTTTTGGAAAAAATAAAATGAGTTACCATGACATTTTAAACCCCACAAATGTTATATATGATAATGAGTTCAGAACAATGAAGCTGAGAACTGTGTTTCCCCCATCACCACAGCAGCAGTTTGCTCTGATGTATGACTGTGCTGTAACATTTAATGTAAAAATGTTCTGGTCACAAAGAGCGTATGCAGATCCTTGAGACCATGGCATTGAAGAACTACTGTCTTTTTTTTTTTTCCTCTCTGCAAATAGCCTGAAATAATAGTTTTGAAAAGTATTCATAGTATTACAGAAACTATAAAAATATGGTTTAGGAAGCACTGCAAACAGTTTTACTGCTCTTTGTTCTAGTGGCAGAGCCTGGTGTGCCAGGTAGCTTTCACCTTATCCCTGGTAATTTCTACAAAAGAAGTTAACTCCCACTTAACTGAAAGGATTTGAGTTTATGTATCTGCAGCAAATTAGTAACTCAAGAGTTACCTAAAATACCCAAGGTAGTAAAGCAGGAGGTACAATACCAGTTTTACTGCTGGCATTCTTACTGGACTCTACAGAATAGATACATTTTAGTTATGACAAAGGATATCTGAAACATTATGCACAGAACAGGATCCAAGGGTAACTGACTGAGGTGGGGCCCTTGGGTTGCTGTTTAGATATCCTGCATGCAGTGGGCTCAGGGGACACTTACTTTCATTTATGCAGGACCTGTAGAGAGTTTTTGCTTTCTGCACTGCTGGGATGTCGTTCGTGCTGGGGGTGTCGAGGACATCTGAAACACACACAGCGAGAAATGGTCATTCCTGCTCTGTCCCGGCTGGGTCCGGAGAGTTCCAGTCCATCCCCAGCGCCAGGGAGGCTTTGCCTTCCAGCAGCTGAGGCGAAAAGCTCTGGAGGTGAAATGCCTTGCAATGGACTCAGTCTGTGTTAGGATATGGAATGTAAAGGAGTCAGAAGATACTCTGTAGGTCACCCTTGGTGAAAGACAAACGCTCTGACTTCTCAGGGACAGATTTTAAGCAACCAGGCTATTGGGTGAAGACACAGCTGGCAAAACCAGGAGGTAGGCAAAGTGAAAAAAGGATATTTAGCCTGGAGAGAGTGGGTTGGAGAGTGTTACAAGAGTACAGACTGACTTCTTGGACTCTGTTATTTTCACCTGAAAAAAGGGATTGTGAACAATTTGATACTGTTGATGTGACAGGCAGGAAAATGGCTTGCCTGCTCTTTGGGATTTCTGATGGAACACAGATATGCAGGACATAGGGCTGCCAGAGAGCAGCTTCCAGCATTTCTGCTCAGCTCTGCTCCAGTGTCAGACACAGCAGCACAACTCCCAGAGCCTTCTCCAAGCAAACAGTTTGGGGCGGATTTGTCCTGAACCAAACACAAAAACCTGAAATATCTGGTAGTATTTTAAGCTTTGCTAGAAAACCACAACTTCTTAGGATAACAAGTAAGGCTAAGAAGAAACTTTATTTAGTACCCAAAGTCCACTGACCTTTTAAAACAACTTCTAGTTCGTCTCTCAAAATGTCAAAGTTGCTATAACGGGAGCTGGTCTCGGGGATGACGTTCCTCTTGAGCCACCCCCCACAGGCGTACCGGTAGAAGTCCTGGCAGGGCTGGGCACTGGGGTCCATGTTCTCCAGGATCCGGGCGGCTGCATGGACACACAGCACAAAGGGTCTTTGCAGAAACACAGCAATACACTTGTTTCTCTCAAGAGGGAAGTCATGAATATATTTAGTTTAGAATAGGCTCAAGCTTACTTGAATGTTCTAGACCAAACAAAGTTCTCATCAGTGAACAAGGAATTACTATGCCCGTGCTGACACAACTTCCATACTTTCCAGCTGGCTGTGTTTACTGGTGGTAAACTGACAGATGTTCGTGCTCCCTGTCAGTGGCCACTCAGTTCTAAATAAAATGTAGGGTGTTTCACTTACCCTTCACCTACCTTTCTTTGTACTGAAATGTGGTGAAAAGAGACATTAAAAGCACAAGACATAGCAGAGGTTAAGTATCCACTGTAATGGAATTTTGGTAGTTAAGTGGGATTTAGACTCAACTGAATCCACTCTGTTTCAATAAAATACTGACTTTGTTGGACCATTTCAGTTCTTGTCAGGAAAGGCTTTTCTATTAATGCTTTCCTGAAGCTACACTCATTTTCAGACCTCCACATTTTACTCTAGAACTGATACTGCTTCTCACTATCCCTGTGACCCTCTGAAGTGGCTTGTCCAAGTCTGCCCGGTCACTGACCGATTGTGACAGGGATTCTCCAGTGAAATCCAATTCCTTGGTGGCAGTTTTCCAGCTGCTGTCCATAAACCCTCTGGGCTTTTTCCTACACCTATTCCTCTTCCACCCAGACTGCTTCTACCACCAGTATGCCAGCACAGAGTCTCTCATAGAAAGGAAAGATCTTAGGAGTCAGGCAAGAGCCTAGGGATACCTCTGCATTTCTCAGGATACTGAATATTCTTCCCATTTTTCTGACATTATTTTTAGTAAATTATGAGGCTTGTGATTTCAAGTGTTCATTCCTCCACATGGGCAAATCAAATATTTATAGTTATTTTTCCAGTACTTTCAATATTTTCCAAGTCACTTGTGCTGGTGGAAATGGAGAGACAGTCTGTGGTGCTTGTGTTGACTTGCCCACCCCCATTTTTAGTTGGCTTAGGAGTGTTACATTCTAGGCCAACATCTGATGGTTTTGCAATACTCCAGTGCCTGCAAGATGGAAAAAGCCATGGACAAGTGCATTTTCAACCCCAGAGTACTTCAGTAGCATAAACCCCACTGTGGAAATAGACACAAAGCCTCGTACCTGGTGGTGTCCCTTCTGAAGTCAATGGCTTCAGGGTGACTTCTATTTGAAGGGATACAGGATCATGCCAACAGCCACAGACTGGGAAATTCAGTCATGTTTTTACTAAGTGTGACACTTGCTGCAGCCCCAAGTGCTCTGGGATTGCGGAAGCTCTGGTACTGGTTTCTGTCTTTTTTGCCCTGTTTCATTTAGGGGAAGGGGAATGTTTTGAATGCTGCAGTTTATTCCTGTCCTAACGCCCCTATTTGTTGTGAAAGAGGAAAGTTGTAATTATTCCTAACATCTCCTGTTTTAAGGGTATCCCTCTGAACCTCTGCCAGGCTAGGGCAGCACCTGAAGGGCATCACTGTCCCTTGGATGGCCTTGGCATGCGTCAGTCCAGCAGCACAGACTTTCCCAGCCAGGAGTGGACACCCCAGCTGGCTCATTCACAGCCCTGCCAAACAGTGACAGTAGGACAGAAACATCTTCTGACACCAAGAAAAGATGGCCCTTAACCACTGTCTTGTCACTTTGGGAAAAACCTCACAACAAAACCCAGCAGAAATACACATCTTATTTAAATCTGAGAAATCATTAACAGTCCAATATCCAACCTGGCTTGAACTGTGCAGTCAGGCTGCTTTACCTGGAGTCAGCAGCTGGGTAATCCTCTGTACCTACTTGTGTCACACAGAAATAATCATCTCTCATAACTCTCCTGCTCCAAGGTCCAGGCCAGCCAATATCTGCCACCCAACTTTTATCAGAACTTGAAGCTTAAATACAGCAAAAGTACCAGAAAGAGCTCAGTCGTGGGAACTCTGGTCCTCATTTAGGGCTGCATGTGAAATACATGCATTAAGTATGACCATGCAGAATACTCTCCTCAAGAGTGTTATTTGCACACCTGAGCCCCAAGATAACCATTCATTATTTAGCTGATACCACAGATACATTATGATCAAGGAAATGTGATTATGTTATGAAAATGTTGTTATTTTATCTCTAATCCAGGTGAATTTATACCTATACAAATACAGGTAATACACACAGTGTACTTTTCATTAGTGCTCAGTGTTGCTTTGACAAACCAGTGTTTGGCTTTGTTCCTACTGTCACTTGTTTACTCAGTTCCTACCTGCCATCAAGAAGGTAGAGCTTCGTATCAATTACTTGTAATGATTAATCTTGTTGTGGTACTCCTGATTGTCAGTTGTTCCTTTAATAGCTTACAAATAAAGTAATATAAGCTGGCATTGCAACCAGTGACCTGGGGAGTATTGAGGAGCAACACAGTGTGCTTACCTAGGTAAGAAAAAGAGATCAAAATCCCCTGTTCCATCAAGCTGTGCTGCCTGAGCTCAGGGAAGTTAGCAGAGTGTGCCAGCTTATCCAAAACCTGCTCAAATGTACAAATTGCATGGTATCTTCCTGTGCTACACTGCAGTGGGTCTCACAGATCCAGGGATAACACTGCCGTGCAGTTACTGGTATTCTGCCCTGGGTACAACCAGTGACTTCTCATTACATTTTTTCTTATCTATTTATTCATTATTTATTTTACTACTTTTTTTCTTCTGGTCGTTTATTTGCAGCTCTTCTCTCAAATGAACAATCAATTCTGTCAGTATCTTCACTTTATCCCTTTCCAGTGGTTAAATGCTGTTAAAGCTTTTAACAGAAGCATAAAAGAGCAAAACGGTTCTGTTTAATTAACTTAAGCACTTCTGGCTACATTGTGCCTCATTTCTCCAAACTTTTCCTGCTTTTCCTTTTGGAGTTGATTCATCATCACATAGCCTGTCTGAACTCCCTTTTAGCAGTGTGTATTTAGCTGAAAATGAGCATCATCAGAGATTAAAAACAATCCACCAGAGAACTAATTGGATCGTTTTCCAAACCACAGCCTGAGCTTTCACAGTGGGAGAAGAACACCTTGGAAGTGGAATGAAAAGACAGTGATGGCCACCTGAAATAAACTTTGTGTTTGGGCCATGCTGGTGCCAATGTGCAGTTCCTGAGATGAGGGGCTGCCTCACGGCTTTCCCAGGGTCACTCCAGCAGGGCTGAGGTGTGGGGCAACCACCCGAGCTGCTAAAATGAGACCTGACACCAGTAGTCCAGTGGAAGTAAGGAAACCAATAGACTGATTTTCCTGTGCTGTTTCTGGTATATCTGCAAGTCTAAATGGTGTCTACAAATCAGAACCTTTTGGGAGCCTCCCACGGAGTGCTGTGTACCTGGGATCCTTTAACAACTGCACTTAAATTCCACTTTTGCTTGCAAGCACATACACTTGTCTTGCATGTTGACTGTCAAATCCTTTGTGACTCCTCACCCCCTTCCCAGGGCTGAATTTCCTTAGGCTCCATAGGGGCCAGTCAGGATGTAGAGGACCTACGCAAGAGCTACATGTTCCTCCTGACAGAAGGTAACACAGAGCCACTGGGGTGTTTATGGTGCTTCTCACGGGCATTTCCAAGGCTGGACGACAGGAAGGAGTTTGCTCAGTGAGCTCAGGGCACACTGCGGTGCTGGGTAAGGGGCCATGCCATGAGCTTCTCTTTTAGCTCCCGTGGCACCCTCTGTGACTGGGCCACAGCCTTGCTGAACTCAGTGGCCAAGTTATCCTACAGGGCTAGAGAAAGCAAAAGAGGAATGAACAACTGCCCCGAAGTCACACCAAGAGAGGGATTGCTGGGGTCCCGTCTTAGAAGCTTCCCCAAAAAACAAAATCAAAAGAGTCCTGCTATGGGGGTGTTCAGACACAACAGGGTATCCTCTACTGCAGAGCTGGGATCTCCTCCTGCCTTGGAGAGGACTCTGCAAGGGCATGAGGAGCTGTCAGCTGAGCTTGGAAAGCAGCAGCAAAGGAGAAAGCAGAGCTGGCACAGCCAGGTAAATGCTCCTTTCTTTTGAGGGCTGAGAGAGGCTGCTCCCAAGCCTAGGACTGAGGTGGAGGAAGTATTATAAAAAGACCAGGGATATTTAATGGCTCTAAGCTAAACCAGGGTAGCTTTAGACTGGGTATTGGGAAGGAATTGTTCCCTGGAAGAGTGGGGAGGCCCTGGCACAGGGTGCCCACAGCAGCTGTGGCTGCCCCTGGATCCCTGGCAGTGCCCAAGGCCAGGCTGGACAGGCCTTGGAGCACCCTGGGATGGTGGAAGGTGTTCCTGCCCATGGCAGGGGAGTGGAATGAGATGATCTTTAAGGTCCCTTCCAGCCCAAACCCTTCTGTGGTTCTATCATTCCATAATTTAGAAGTAAATTAGGCAAAAAAGGGAAGCAGCATTAATTGCTCTGGAGGAGAAAACAGAAAGGCCAAGAGGACCCGAGGTGAGGGGAAGTGGAGGGCAGGGGTAAGGACCCCTTCACCTCCTCTGAGAGGATACAGAGTGTGGGACTCAGCATTTCCCTGGTGCATTGCAGCAGCTTTCCAGCAGAGTTCAGATCGGGATGTGAACAAAGAATTCGCATGCACTTGTGACTGAAGGATGAAGTAGCTTCTCAGACTATAAAATTCAGAATCTTTTGGACATGGAGGATGACTTGGTATGATTGACAATATCACAGTACAAGATTTTACTTTTGTAGAAGAACTATGCTAAGAAAATCATGTGGGGTAGCAGATCCCATGCTTCCATGTGCCATACTTGTCTGCAGTTAGACAGGAGCACTCCGTGGTAGTAATTTTGTTTAAAAACACATAAATTAATTTAAAACATATGTATTTTCATTCTTACCTGATTTGATACAGTCTGGTGTCTTGCAAACCCCATCTAAAAGAGAATACAATCATATTCTTAATTCTTCACTCAATGTCAATATTTAAAAACTTACTGTAAATATTTTCATTGACAGTCAATTTAATTGCAGTGTACAGTAAAATAAATATGAATGGACACCTTACACTCAGTAGGGGAATATTTGTAGGATCAGGCTCTAAAAATATCATCATCTTCATCCCTTTAGGGTCATTCAGTGCTAGTCACTCATCATGTGGAATTTTTGTAGTCATCAGAGGAAAATGTCCTATCAATTGGAGGTGGGCAAAATGCTATTTTTATAACAAAGAAGAAATTTAGAGAAAAATAGCACAAGGACTGGATAGCATTACAAAGTCAGTTTGAATTTAGCAATACTTTACAATGGCAAAAGGATTTTCAAGGAATTAAATGAAAATTCTGAGACACTCACTCTGAAATCTTCTGAACAAAATACAAGTTTCAGAAACATGAAAATATTTCAAGACTTCAGAAATAAATTTTTTTCCCACATAATGGCATTTTCCTATTCCATAACTGAACTACACTTCAATAAAAAGCTTAAACAAAACTGTTAAGTATTTCAAAGCACTTAATTCCCAATATAAGGAAACATTCTAGTGCGACCCTAGATGGAAATTTTAATTTCTCTGTATTATCTTTTCCAAAATTAACAGGGCATTTACCCCTGAATGAAATTATTTTGCTGTGGCTGCTGAAGCACAAAACCTCCCAGGTTGACTACACTCACTGAGAGTACTTGCTGCAACAGCCTGAAAAAGGAAAAAATATGATTTTCATACATCTACAGGGACACAGAGGAAGCCCTGGAGCTTGGTTTTCTTCAGCAATGTTGTAATTTGATGGGATTTTTGCTTACTGAAGCATTAATTATGAACAGAAGTATTCCTAAGTCAGAACAAGCAGATGGTTTGTGTTTACCACAACTTTGCATGAACAAACGAATTTACCGAGTCCCCATTGGAAAGACGCAGTTTCTGAGTTTTCCCAGCACCGAGGCGTGTGGCTGCAGCTTCACATTTCAGCCAACATCCCAAACCCCCCCGTTCCCGTGTGTCTGTGCGTCCAGCCGGGCCCGGCGCTCTCACCGTCATACGTGGCGTACAGGGCGATCATGGTGATGGCCACGATGGCCAGCAGCACCGCCACCACAGCCAGCCCTATCTCCAGGCCACTCCATCCCAGTTTCTTCTTTGGTTTTGGAGTATTCATTTCAGTAATATCCATCTGGCTTTCCGACTTGCCCATAACCCAGCGTCTGGAACGGAAAAGGGAATATTCACTGAGCACTTACCCTGAGTCACAGGCCTGAAACCGGCTCCTCAACTGCACACTAACAAAGGTGTTTTCTAGGCGAGTTTTCCAATTATTTGTAATACCACTGGGCTGTCAGTCAGGAAATGAAGAATCCTGCCCTCACACACTCACACACACACCTACCATGCACTTTGTGTCATGGACGGAGAGCAGAAGAGTGGAGTTCCTTCACATGGACGAGCTTCCTTCACACCACACAGAAAAGAAAGGCCAGCGCACCAAAACCTATTTTTAAAACATACCCGTGAGGTTTAATCTTGTGTGAAGGTACAGGAGTTCACACGCAGTAAAACGCAAGTCTCTCTGCTTGAATAAAAATTAACTTAACCTGCCAATTACTTATCTAATGCCAAAGGTCAAAATATGCCATTGTGCTTCGCTGTCATTTATAAAATATTATGTAAGCAGTTCTTGACTACAGCTTTACAGCTGGCTCTAAAAATAGAAAAAAAAATCAGGCTCTGCTGGGAGCCTGTCAAATTCACACTGAAGACAGTGAGTGTTCACAGTAATTTTGAAAGGACTGCGAGCGGCCTGTCTGTGGAGGTTAGAGCTCTGGAAACAGGAGTCACGCAACGCCGCTGGCAGCAGCTCACACTCACTCGTGCAGCTCCTGCAGCGGGTTTGGAGATTGCCTTTCTGTTGCTCTTCAGAGGTAACTGGGCCACCTTTGCAGAGCTGCTGGTGGCAGCTCTGTGCTCTCCCTTCACCCACTCCTACTTATCCAGGGCCAGACTTTCCTCCACCAACCCAGATTCCAATCCCTACACACACAGCAATGTATTTCTCAGTATTTCACAATGAATATCCCTCACAGCATTTCCTGGGGCTCTTCATATCCACACACAGTACACACCCTTTCCACTCAATGGGAAAGAATATGAGAATCTCACTGGGATAAATAATGGGAACACTACATTCACCAGACCCCTCACACAGAGGTCAACCTTCTTTACACCCTTTCCCTCCCCCCCCTAAGTCAGTGAGGGACCCTTCTCAGGCTCTGCATCCAGTCAAGTCTAAGACTCGGAACTTCATTATTTTAAACTGGCTTAGCTGTATTGCTGACTTGTGTTCATCCCAACTCAAACTCTCCTCAAACTGCTGCAATCTCTCAGATCTCCAGTCTTTGCTTTTCCACTGGGCCTCCCTTTTCTGCCCGATTCACATTCCTTAGTTTCCAATAATCTCTTCCTTCCTCTGATGTTCACCTCCCCTAGAATGTGGCTCCTCTGCTGCAAAACCAGGTCACTAAATCGTATGTTTATTAATAAACTAAAGATGGCAAATAAGCCGGTATTACAGGCATAACTACAGAGAGATTTCGTGTTCCATGGGTTTACCAATATCTGTCTTGGTGGCTCACTGGACGCTCTCACACCATTCCTCTACATAAACAAGAGGACATTTTATTTCTGTGTCTCATCTGCCCTTCTGTCACTACTCCTGGGACTTCAAGATGCAGCGGGTGACTGGCAGTGCCAGAACTGCAGCTCTTCCATGGCTCAGGAGGCTGGAATCCTGAGGTCTGCCCAACCTCTGTCTTTCTGGACCTACAGGGACCATCGCAGCTGCTTTCATGTGCCTCATGAGCTGCTGTTTTTCTCTGAAGAACAGGATTTTTGGTCAAATGAGCCAGTGGTTTCTGAGGCACAGGACTGAAATCCCACTGAACTGCGCAAAGGAGTGAGAAATCTTCCCTGCATTAGCTATGAGCTAGAAGTTCATTGGTAATGAAAAAGCAAATTAACCATTATCCCCTTCTCACTTCCAGTCATATTAAGCAGCAAAAAATGTTATTTATATGGACTAAACACTGCTCAGTCTCCAGAATCCTGAGTACTTGGAGCTCATTGAAGCAATGATGCTTATCTCCTGACTCTGGTGGTGACTTTGAGCTCTGAAAACACAGTTCCGTAGAGCAGCAGGAAACACTGCACCTTTCATGTGCAAATATGTTCTTTGCAGTCAGCTAAGTTTTTCCAAGCGAGCTAATAATCTCTGTGTTCCTGCAGGAGCGCTCCTCGTGTCTAAAGGCATCTGACTAATTTTCACTTGTAGTTATTTAGAGAGTTGAGCCCATCTGCATTAACGACCACCAGGTAGAAGCTGCTTTATGTGCTACTGCGAGCACCGCGGAACTGCTGAGTAATTTAAGCAGATACAATCTTCGGTATTGTGGGTTTCTTACACTTGTCCAGGTGCTTGTGCGATCCCTTCCGCTGTCCCTACTGAAGCTTAGACACCACAGAGAGCTAAAGATGTTTCGATTGATCCTGGTCTAGTAGATGGCACAGGGAGTTAATTAATGCATTGGCTTCTGGTTTTGGGATGGGTTTGTTAAAATCGGTTTTTGGCTTACTTGGTTTCCAGCGTCGCCTCCACATAAAATGTAGCACGACACGGGAATGCTTTACTATTTTTTCATTAACTTGAGCAGCATGTCCCGTGCCGGCCAGGCAGTGCCACGGGGCATCGCCGGGCAGCCTTCGGGGGCTGCACCTCTTCCGCCGCACGGAGCCCGGCACAGCCCCGCAACCCAGCATGGACACAGCCCCGGAGCCCGGCACAGCCCCGCACGGAGCCGGGCACAGCCCCGCCGCCCTCCGAGCGCGGCTCCGGCCCCCGGGGAGGCGCCTTGGGCCGGGCCGGGCCGCCCT
>VZTJ01000237.1:248519-303528 GCA_013397795.1 Orthonyx spaldingii
GGCGGGGCTCAGCGCCCGCGGGCAGCAGCGGGGCCGCGGGGCGCCCGCATGGCCGGCACATCCGAGCCCGGGGCGCTCCCCGCTGCCCGCGCCCTCCGCTCGCCGCCGATCAAAGGAGCCCTTGTACGCCGGCCGCCGGACGAGCAGTTCTCCGGCTGACCTGAAGGCTTCTTCCTCTCCGCGATCATAAAAATGGGATGGGGCAGGAAACAAACAAACAAGCCCCCCCGCCCCGGCGGAGCTCGCCGTGCACCTCGCCAAGCCCCGGCGGGGGCAGGAGCGGCGGCGCGGGGCCGGGCGGGGCGGGGAGCGCCGTGTCCGATGGAGCGGCCCCTGCACCTGCCCGCCCGCGCCGGCTCCTCATTCCTCCCCAGGCGGTTCAGGAGCAGGAGGGAGAGGATGCACGGGGAAGGTTAGCGGCTGCATGTCTGCGGCTCGCTGCCTGCTTCCATGCACACTCATCGCCTTTGTCAAATTAATGCAGTCACATACGCTCTGCAAGATCTTACATCCTCATTCACCGAGTGATTTCTCCTCGGGAGGGAGATAGCTGTGACTTCTTGCACGGAGAGGAAGCTCTGAGCTCTGTCAAAAGATTTCTCAGCCAACTGAGTATCAAAAGATATTTGTTTCATTCTTACAAAGTTTCATTTGAATTAAGTTTCATTTTTACTAAGTGAGTGACAAACAGCAGCAGCAGCAATATGAGTTGCCGTCATTCCTCTCACTCAAACCAGACACCACGCTCCTTTCTGCTGCCTTCCTGTAGAGGTTTATTACTTCTGAGGCAGACATGGCAGGAATTTCTGAAATCTTTTATTACCAGCCACACACACTAAAATGTCTGCGGCTTGAGAGGGGCTACTTCCTCCTACCAAGAAAGGTGGAAACTGAACCCCCACTTCTTTATAGAACTGCTCAGTGAGCATTAGCTGTAAAAGTGAAGCACTTTTGCAAAATGAACCTCTGAAGAAGGAGATTTTATTCACCAAGAAAAAAAACAATAGAACTATCAAAGATGGGCAAGAAAAAAATTTCAAAAAGTCTAGAGAACAAAAGTACTGCATTTTCTTACAGAGAGAAGTGGGGAAAATGCTGATTATATCCTTTCTGGGTCAGTGTTCAAATTATTACAAATATCTCACTTTCACCATTTCCTGCAGTAATTCTTACAGAGTTTCAGTCTGATTCCTGGGACAAGCCATGTGCTCCTGCAGGTCGCTCCTGTCATTACCTGATCCCTTAAATAATAGCAAATTTCACCAAGCAATGTAAGAATAGAGGAAGCATTAAAAATACATGTGATTTGTAACCAGGTGCCTATTGCACAGCCTTCACTGCAACAAAGCTTGGGGAGCGCAGGGTGATGTGCGAACAGACTGAACTAAAATAGCAAAAAAAGGGGACTTGTTTCAAAAATTTTAGGTGGACAAAAAAAGTAGCACTGGCTAATTCACCACGAAGAGAGAGAAAAGGAAGAAACTCGTCTGGCAATCTGTAAATAGCCCAAAGAGAACTAACGTACCTGACAGGCAGTGAGAGAGTTTCCACTCCTGTAGAACCTCGTGCTTGGAAAGAGAGAGCAGACGTTGGTGACACAGGCTGTGAGAGGTGTGATCTATGAGTCAAGCACTGAGATTCCTGTTCGGGCCTTTCTCGGGGAAAACTCCCAGCCAAGTCAATAGCTGATATCCTTCTTAAGGATAATGTTATCAGTGCTCCTGTGGGCAATCGGAGAAGCGAGGTGTGCAGTGGGAGACAATGGTGAGGTGGGGGTCTCTTCTTCTCCCAGATAACAAGGGATAGGACAAGAGGAAATGGCCTCAGGTTCTGCCAGGAGAGGTTTCATTTGGATATTAGGGAAAATTTCTTCACAGAAAAGGTTGTCCAGCCCTGGCACAGCTGCCCAGGGCTGGGGTGGGGTCCCCATCCCTGGAGGGATTTAAAAGCTGTGTGGATGTGGCACCTGGGGACATGGTCAGTGGTGGCCTTGGCCGTGCTGGGGGATAGTTGGACTCGATGGTCTTAGAGGACTTTTCCAGCCCTATCATTTTAGGGATGACAGACCTATAGCTTCATTCTGCTAAGGGACATGCCCTACAGATTCCTGAGGGCAAACCCCCAGTGTCGGGATGAACCAAGGAGCAGGTTGCCCTTGTATTGATTCCGGTCAAACAGTATGTGTTTGCTTCCCTCTTACTCAGCTTCCCCTGCTAGGACTGTGATTTCACCAAGATAAGAAACAAAAAGGCAAGCCAACAACAGAAAGTTCACCCCACGACTGAAAGAAACAATGGAACCCTCGCATTTAGAGATAAGAGATAGAGATAAGTCTGTCCTTAGCACCTCGCTGAGGCGTGCTGCTCGAGTGATCTTACTGCTTCAGCAAGAAAGAACAGGAGGAAGAGTCTGCAGCTCCATCCTTTAGGGCTGAGTTTGGAGGGGTCTGGCGCTGCTGCTCATAGTGGAGTTCTCTGGACTTCTGATGGACAACCACCAGGTTGAAACAAATATATGGTAAATTTATAGAACCAAATAACACTCAACACACAATTTAGAGTCAGAAAATGGAAAAAAAAGAGGAGTCAATATGGAAGAGCACACTGTTGTAAATCCGTGTCCTTGATAAATAAAGATTTCTGCTCAGTGCTCATTTGAGAGGAGATAGCAATACTTAGCAGTACTATCCTTTAAAAATCTGGCTAGGGAAGGAAGCTGCTCCAAAATCTGTGCCCACAAGTAGTTCAGAACGATATGCAAAAATGGATTCACTGTCCAGCCTGCAGAAAAACAAACTGCATCCCAATAGCTCAACTGGAATTCCCCATGGATTGAAGAAAAGCCAATGACCCATTCAATACAGTGCTCTGCTGTTGGTCCAAACCATCACAGCAAGATCTCGTTCCCAACATGCCCTCTGGGTGACATTTGGGACATTAGGACTCATTTACACTACTTTGAAACAACATTACTGATACTTGCATTTATTTCCTTTTGGAAAAACTCGCTTTTCAATGCAGCAAAATCAGGGTCAAGGAACAAACAACGTGGATGCTGCCTATGTGAGTTTAACCACCCCCCTCAATCCTGGTGATCCCTTCCCCATCATGTCCTATACCATAGGAGAGGAAAAGGGGGAACCTCCTGCCTTCCCTCCTTAGCCACGTGCATGTTCACTGCAGTTGGACTGTGAGAATTTAGGTGGTAAAGTCTTACCACACTGAGTATTTCCTCATTTGGTTCTGGTTTTGTTTCTCAGTAGGTTTGCAATGAATCCAAGCCTGGGTAATTTCTCATTCAGGAAAGCAAACAGTCTAGGTCTCAAAATGTTTGTTTGAGTGCCTAAATTATTCAGGTCTAATTGTATTGTATTACAAAGCTTTGTCTTTGTTAGGCGACAGGCTTTGCAGTGCAACTGATTTGCAGGTGTTTGCAAGCCCGATAAAACACTTGGCTGAAAAGGCGGAAAAGCTGCCTTTTCTTTTCTTTTCTAGTTTTTTTTTTTCTTTTTTTCTGGTTTTGAGCTTGCCTAAGAACCACACACATTGCTGCAGTTAGCGTTGGCTCTCAGGCTCTTCAGGGTCCTGAATCTCTGCACCCGTACCAGGAACCATCGTGTTAAATGTTACTGGGACAATAGCGGGTGATTTTGTGGAAGAAGCTGGTAAAAACTGGTGATGTAAAACTGCACGTGCCATATGCAGATGGAGTGAAAACTGATAATGGTGTAAACACAGAAGAAGAAGAGAGGAGAGAATTGGGATACATTAACCACAGGTTTCCTGTGCACTGCAAATACAGTTGTGAAGGCTTAGTCACACTTTTCTGGTTAACTTCAAAACCACAGCTTTGGGGGGAAAAAAGAGCACAAGCACAGAGGGGCCTTTACTCCAGCAAAAACCGGAGCAGGAACTGCTGGGGACATGCAAAATCCAAGGAGTCTACACCCTGCTGTGTTTCCAAGCAGCTGCCTGCACTGGGGCTCCACAGCACCGGGCTCTGTAGCACTGGAGATCCACAACGGAGGTTCCAAAGCACTGGGAATGCAAAGCAACTGGGATTCCAAATGTTGAGGCCCCTGGCACTGTGGTGCCTGAGGTGGGAGCTGAGGGGCTGGGAGTGGGCTGGACCCCCCCAGTGGGAGTTGGAGCTCTTGGGAATGCTGCACCCTCGCAGTGCCCAGGTGTTGGTGTGCCCTGGCATGGGCCAGGTGTTGGTGAAGGGCAGGGCCTGTGGCTCAGCCCATCACAGCCTCAGCAGCCCCAGCTGGGAGCTGCTGCAGGGCCTGGATGTGGCAGGAGGAGCCTCAGGAGCCATCGGCAGGGGTGTTGGTGCCCCAGCGTGACCACCAGCCCTGCTGCTCCAGCTCTGGGCTTTCCTGCCATCATGGTTCACATTTAAATGGAGGCATTTCTCTTTTGGAAGCGTTTGCTGATGCTGTCACCTCAAAAGCCTAAACTCGGTGTTTTGTTGGTGTCATCACCCTCTTTCTTCCTCTCAGGCCTTGTGTGCAGCAGTGTCCTGGTGCCCCTTGTGAAGCTGGCATTGCCCAGGAGCCTCACGGCTGGGCAGTGGAGCGCTGTGCCCCGGGAGGGGCTGGCAGGCTGAGGATCCTGCGGGATGTGTTTGCAGTTGTTTGAGCACAGGAAGTACCAGCAAGTCAGGAGCAGCACTGACCAAAGAGTGAACCAGGCAGGGAGGTAAGTGGGGACCCTGACTGTGGGCAGTATTTTGAATCAGGGACTTTAAAGCGTGTGCTTGCTCTCTGTTTCTCCTGGCTCAGTGAGAGTAGCTGGATTTCACTCAGTAACAAGGCTAAGGCTGATAATAGGTTGGACTGTGGTGCTGTTTGAAGCTGAATTGTAATGCCTGGTGTGTCTGTACAAGATAATTAAAGCTGACAAATAAAGGAGCACAGGTTTTTGGGTCCATGTGATAGTTTACAGATGACTCGTTGTCCAGGAGTTGTTATTTGAGCAGCTTTGCTCAGCTCTGCAGAGTATTTGAGGCTGGAAGCCACAATCACAGTGTGTTACAGTCATTCCATATCCTGAGAGCATCAGAAGAGCCCAGAGTTCTGCAGCAAATATCTTTGTGATGTAGTTGTAACACTCGTCTGTTTTACAAAGTAGAGAATATGGCAGAATCTGCAGCTGGGGAGGAGGGGGTTGGTTATCAGCTGAAAGGATAAGGGGAACATTACAGAGCAAAACATATTCCAAAGCTACTCCTGGCAGCATCAGCCCTCAGGGTAACAGGATTGCAGCTGTACTCTGTCCTGTCTTTTCTTTATAAGATAATGACATGAACATCGCCTGTTTTCTCAACAATAAAATAATCTTTCCACCATCAGGTATCAGACTATTAAGTCTTTTTGCTGTTTTCTGTAAAGGTGCATTGAATGGTTAGAGAAGTTCAGTGAAGTGTCTGAACTGCCTACAGAACCGAGGATGGTGAAAGCTTCTTGGAGGAGGCTCAAGGTCCACTTTTCTTCTCATGTGATAGTCTGGGTGTGTTGAGAGACCAGGTACAGCTGAGTTCACAGAGCCACAGCACCTCTGAAAAACATGGGCCTCGTTCTTCAAGCATGCAATGAATGTTATCAGTACTTAACCAAAGGTATGGGATCTCCCATCAACACTAAATCAAATACATGGAATTTGCCAGATATCTTAGTGGGAGAGTTAAAAGTACAGTAAAGAAGCAAAGGAAAAATGCTGATTATTTCAGTGGAATTAAATGGGGACTTTTTTTGTATTTCTATTCCTTTATTGAAGTGTCCTGTCCAACAACACTCTGAATTATTGATCAGAATATAAAAATATTTATAGCTGAATATAACTAGCAGGGCATAGCAGTGCTGTGTGAGGGCTCAGTGTAAGGCACACACATCCAGCGTGTCTGTGGTGTGTTGGCCACATTAGATTGTTGATGGATGAGGAGGCTGTTAGCAGGAGAGAGGGACTCTTTGAAGGACAGGTCCTGATGTGTATGTTTTCTCAGCAGGCTGGAAGAATGTCCAGCCTGGTACAGCCACTAACCAGGTTATCCCTGCCGAGGGCTGTGATTGTTTCCAGTGTCAGTCTGTTACCACTGATGGACTGCAAGGCTGATAATCACACTCAGCACCACAGGCTGTGTCTGCTGCAGTCTGGAGTACAGTTACAGTCAAGAAGATTGTTAAGGCTGGGAGGTATTCAAAAGAGAGGAAAGAAATGTTTAAATTTAGTATGACAGATTAAAAATATTCATTAGTAATGTCTAGGCCACTGGAAAACAATCAGCCATAACCTAAGGAAGCAGTGGCTAGTGACACCTTGCCTGGCCTAGTGGCAAATAAGTCCCATTTTTCTGTTCCTTCTCACTGCTGGCACCCTGGATGAGACTTTCTTTTCACCACCCAAATGACATAAGCAAATAGTCAGCAAGAAAAACAGGTTGTGTTTCAATGTCACAGATTAGCTGGCTCCACAGCCGTGCACATGAGATCATTTGAACCAAGTCCATGACTTAAATGTCTCTTTTGTGGTCTTTTCTAATTCCCAAATGACAAAGTACAAGGCTTCTATGGCACAAGCACAGTATGGAAAACGGGGAGGAAAAGGTGCTGACTCTGGACCGTCAGAACACCGGGAGAGCTGTCCTGTTCCAAGCCATCCTTCTGGGGTCACACTGGGTAGTAAATCTGGGAGAGGAAACCAATAGGTTTTCCTAACGGTTTACATTAGATTTTCTATCTTAAAATATGAAAGGGCAAAGTGCTGTATGTGTGAATGTGAAAATGGGAAAACAAATCTCTATTGTTTGTCTCAGAGAAGACTTGTTCTGCCCTCCCTTGGGCCTAAAGCTTCTGGAAGCTTCATGGGTGACATCAAGAGCCAGGACATGGCTGTGCCCTGGGCAATGGGGCCCCTGGGGTGGGTGCCTGTGCTTTGTGTATTCAGCTGCAGATGTCTGAGCATTCCTGCAGTTAAGCTTGTGTATTAAAGCAAATGGCTGCTCTGCCTTCTGCTGCCAAGGCATGAGCACACCTGTGCCAGGTGGAGCCCCACAGGGATCCCTGCTCCCCGCCCAGCCATAGAGAGCTGCTCCCATTCCCTTGGTACCAGAGAGGTGCCCTGGCATCGCCAGCTCAGCCCCTCTGTGCCCCTCTGTGCTGGGCAGCCCTTGCACCAAGCCAGCAGTGGTCTTTTCCCCCTGCAGCTGAAAGTCTTCCCCTTTCCAGAGGGTTATTTCCCTCCCTGTTGAGTCTTTTTCCACTGCCGTTCACTTTCCTCACGATGTCAGTTTGCCTGCTCTCTGATCCTGCTTTTACCTCTCCTGTTGGCGCTGTCTCTTTTTGTCTGTCTCCGTTTCACTGAAGCTTTTACTGTGAGGAGGATCAAATAATTGCAGGGTTAAAGCAGACCCTTGAACTCACAGCGTTTAATGGGTTTGTAATTAGGCCATGTATCCCTGTGAGAATGGGCAGTCTGGGAATTTGCCAGGATTTACAGGGGGATTTAGTAGCCTACTAAGAGTTTCCAGACCTATTACATTCCTTAAGAAGTTTTAAAGACACCACTGATTTTGGCAGGGAACAAGGAACTAATACACATAGAACTGAGGGATGAGAAGTAGAAAAGTACTTATTTTGTAATGAACAAGGAAAAGTTTCAAAGATGGTGTAATTTGAAATGCAGAAATAGATGTTCAACATTATCTTGGTAACACATGCCTGGCTTAGAGCGTATGCTGTGTGTTTTCTCTGAGAATTTATACTTACATATTTGATAAGACATGAATATTAAAACACACATTAACCAGGCTCTCTGTATGCATTGTACTGTACGTATATGTGACTACTGCTGCTTTCTGATCCTGGAATATGTAATTGTGTTTAAAAAGATGGTGAAGTCTTTGCTTTCCTACATCCTACCTGTTTGCCATTTATAAGGTTCTGTGGCATCACGTTTTCTGTGTGTCTTAGGGAGATCAGTGTCTGGTAAATGCCAGGTGATTTTATTGTGAAGTCCTGGTTTATTTTTTACTCACAATTGAGACAAGCACAAACTTCTGTTGTTGTTTACTTTCCAGAGAGGAAGGGAAAATTACATCTAACCTAAAAATACCTTCCTCCCCCTACTCCATGTCTCAGTGTTTTGAGCTTGGGCAGGGTGGAGGATAAGAAAAGGCAGAAAACAACTGGGCAGTTTTCTCATTGTAGCACAAAATTGCTGGGTTTTCTTCCAGGTTAAAGAAACCCAAACCATAGTTAACTTTCTTATCTCTGTTCAATAAGTACCCTGAAAAGAGACCACAGCAATGAAAACTACTCTGCTTGCCTGTGCAGCAAAGGGAGTGTGGAACTTTCTAGAAATTTGACCTATCCAAGACTGGTTTTGGATCAGCAGTGGATTTGACTTGTGAAATTTGGTTCTAAGCTCAAATTCAGATTTTCTTGTAACTGTAATGTATACCAGGACCTCTCAGAGTGGTTTGGGTCCATACCTGTACCTCCTGACTGCAGCAATCCAAGGGTGCTTGTTCATGTCAAATTGATTTGCTCCTGTGAAAAGTTTTGAAGTTACAGTGAGTTTAAGTCTTGTTTAAATACAAGACTATAAATTCAGCTGTTTCTGTACCTATTACAACATAACTTCACTGATGGCATCCTGAGCACTAAGAATGTGTGCTTCTAAAAATGCTGATGTTGGGAGGAGTAGGATAAAAGAAAAATACTGGAGTCTTCCTTGGGCTTAGTAGTTTGGGTTTTCTCTCTGTCAAGAGCTACAGTGAACTTTTGTTGCTGTTCTTACACAACCTCAGAGTAGCTCTGTCACCTGTGGGCAGAGTAATTCTGTGACAGCCCTTGGCATTACAGTGGATTTATACCCCTGCTCTCCGACTGGAAGTGGAGTTTGGGTTTCTGTGAGTGACAGCAGCAGCAGGAGCCCACAGCTCATTGTGTCACACTGTCAGCTCTTAAAACATAACCAAAACTATCAATCTGAAGAGCTTCCAGAAAACAAATTTGCAGTTTAAACATCAAGCACAAACTGTCCCTTCCTCTTTCTTCACTGAATTAGCTTTTGAAAAGGCCAAGAGCTGCTGCAGAGATAACAGGGGCTGAAGCATTTCGAGCAGGTGGCACCAACTGTGCAAGCGCAGCTCGCAGGCAGCCCCAGCTGTGGAGCACCCGGGGGATCCGGAGCCACTCCCGGGCTGGCTGCAGCACCGGGGCCGCCTCATGAGGGAGGCTTTTCTCTCCCTCGGAGGGAACCCCAGCGAATGCCACGGTAAAATTCAACAAGATGGCCACAAAGAAATAGCTTAACTGGTTTAGGTCTCAGCTTCTTCACTGGTGGGGGAGATCATGGGGGACACTGGGTCTGCGTTCGCCAAATAGAGGTCCTGTGGGAGAGCAAATCCTGATGTTTATTTTTGTAGGGGGTAATAGCACTCACCTACCGTGCGTGAAGGTCTAGAAAATACACTTGGTTAAATTTCTTTGTGTGAAAATTGTGACATCCATTCTTCATTTTTGAGGACTGGAAATGGTAGTATTTATTCTGTGAGGATTCTTATGAAATACAGTCATGCACTGATGTAATTTCCACGTTTTCATAGACTTCAAAGTTTTTCTTGTCTTGGACTACTGTTATAGTTACAATTTGTCTTTCACTCCATCAAGACTTCCTCTGGAAAATATTCAGAAATGCTCAGAACTAGTAGAATTATTTCCCTTATTTTTATACTTTTAAAGAATTATTTCTGTCACAGCTGTTCTTAATTTAGGTGAGGGAATGGTGCAAAACGATGGCTATAAAATACTACACAGCCTCACTAAGTGCACTTAGTTTGTCTCACTTCTGTTCTCTTTATCCCGTGTATGTGATTTTACAGCACGGTGAATGCTCTGAAGTCTCTCCTTGTAGAAATCCCCCTTTGCCCTTTGGGAATGTCCTGTCCATCCTGCCCGGGGCAGCTCCTTTGGGAGCGTGTTCTGGTGGGAGGCAGAGCCCTGCTGGTGGCACTCACTGCTGGCAGACGTGTCCGTCCTCCAGCACCGGCCGTGCCCTCCCTGGGCTCCGTCTGGGCTTTGGTCCCCGGCAGGGGAAGATCCGCCGTTCCCGTGGTGCGGGGCGGTGCCCCCGAGTCCCATGGGCCGGGCTGGGCCTCGCGGTGAGGAGTGAGAGCATTTACACCTCTGTGCCTTCAGCTCAGCTGAGCTCAGGCTGTGACAGAGCATTTCCACTCCTGTGCCTTCGGCTGCCCTGCTCACTGAGCTCGCGGGGCAGCGTTTGCCTGGTGTACCTGCTCCAAGGGAGCTGCTCTGTGCCCTTTTACATTCCAAATGTAGCATCAACTGACTTCTTACATTGTGAGATTTCTGCTCTGCCCATTTTCAGTTTACAATTTCTTCACAGAGAGGGGTTTTTTTGACCTCATATTTTATTCAAGCTTTTCTTGACAGTTTTAGGTAAATACTGTCTTTGCTTATGCATCATTTACAGCTGTTCTTTAGCTCTGGGCACAGTTCACACTGTGTGATGTGTGCCCAGTGCCACTATTCCTCCTTTTTCCCTGGCTGGGTGCTCTCATGTTTATGAGTTCTGTTTGTTTCACGTGAGACAAAAATCACCTGCCCTCAGCATATATTATCACCCCGATTATTAGTTTTTCTTTACAGATTGGAGCTTGCTTTTACTATGTAAATGATCTTCTCCTCTGATGGCTGAGCCAAAACAAAATTTAGAAGAGTGTTTATAAATATTTATTCCCACCTCTTCCCAGGTCTCGTGTACCCTGTGCTCTGAAACCCTCCTGGAACACCTTGCAGTATCTTGGATCACTTCATGTCAGATATCCTGGATAATCTCCTTAGTTAATATGGAGTGGTAGCAATAAAGGAAAAGTATTTTACCTTTTATCTTACGGGTGGCTTTTTTATACTGTGTCTGATGCAGATACTGGTTTATTGAGAAGCCTTTAATGCTGCTGGGATGATAAATGAAAATGTACTTCATCTTTCATAAGATGACTGGGCAGAATGAGATTAAAATTGGAAGTGTGTGTGAGACAAGACTGAAATGTGGTTGTTGGGGTTTTTTTCTGATGAGCTTGTGGTCCCTGGGAAACCCTTGCTAGTGTCAGACAAGCACTGAAACATTCCATAATCCGTGACTTGGCTGTGGCTTCCCCCAGCCAGTAACAAAATCATTGCTGATGCAGTTGTCTTGATGGCACTTATGAGGAGATTAAAGGATGAGATTTCTCAGATGATTTTGCTAAGAGTGATTAAAACAAAATAGTTTTTCATTATCTTTTATATGACTTATTGAAGATTAGAGGGAATAATCCAAATTTTTGGAGGATTTAAAAATGAACCATTCTGCTTGCAGCATTTTAGGAGATTAGAAATTTGAATCCATGAAGATGTTCACAGCTTTGTTAAGATACATCAGAGTTCCCAGCTTTAGTTATTATAAAGATACTGACAAGTGATACTTTAATTTTCTTCTCATCTTGTGGTGGAGAAGCACAATAAGATTTTCCCACATAGTAATAAGTAGATTTTTTTCTGCATCAGCCTTAATAAAATATGATGCACCTGAAGTTCTTTTGTGTGAGCTGAGCTACACAGAAAGCTTAGAACACGGTGAAGAGGGAGTACAGATCCAGGCTAATGTGACACTTCTGTACTGGTGGTATGGCTCAGGAGCAGGGGTCAGTCAGAGGTGATTTTCTTCTTCTCTGAGCTCAAACTCAGAAGATTTAGAAGTTCTGAAATTTCAAAAGTTCTGAAGAAGTTTTTTCTGAAGTCCTAAGGTTTACCTGGCTGGATGACTTGCTAAATTTAACGGGTTTGTGTGCTAGGGGATTGAATAAAGAAGCACCTGAGGAGGTGACACCACTGCCTTTCCATGCCCCAGTTTTGGTAGAAGAAAGTTAATGAATGTGTTTATTACTGCTCAACCCCCCCCAGAAGATGTCAGTCACAACATCTGCTATGGTTACAGCTGGAGCTGCCTCTGCCTTTGGTTAAGCTCTGACCTGCTCTGGGCCTGTCTCTGCTTCCATGGCAAACTGATGAACACCCTGCTGGGAAACCACAGCTTCCCTGGGGGTAATCAGGCAATCACTGGGAAGAATTTAAAAATCCAGTGTGAAAAGGAGCTCCTGGCACATCCCCTTTTTAAACACTAACAGCCTTCCTGGGTGACAGCCCAAGGAGGATAAGAGATGGGAGCAAAGAGAGCTTGTACACCTCTGGAAACGAGTTCCAGTTATCCTTTGTTTTGAAACGCTGATCTTTCCCTCTTGCCAGAAAAAGCCTTTCCCCGCTGTAACCCTTGCGGAATTGGGAAGGGCACTGACAGCAAACAGGGCACAGGGGACGAGCTGAGCCCCAGACATTGAGGTGGGAGGTGGGCAGAGACCCCCTTGGGGTCCCTGGAGGCTGAGTGCCCAGAAGTACTGAAACAGCATCTCTAAGTTTAAAGCATTGCTCACTGGAGGTTGCCCTGCACTGGCCCCCTGTTCTGCGTGACACGGCTGGAACTTGTCTGAGCCTCTCTGCCATGCTGTGTGTTGGTCCCAGATGTTCTCACTGGGGCCCTTTGCTGGTTTACAGTGAAAAGAAGCTGGAAAGGAGTGTTTGAAATGTTACAGCAGTTTCTAACACAACACATACTTCCACCATTTGTTTCCAGGTGGTATTTAAGATGATGCAATTTAAGATGCTAGAGTTATCCTTTGCCAAAACAAAGATTAGCAATTCTGGATTTTGTATTTTCTAAAAAAGAGTATTCTGTGGCTACCTAACAAGGTATGTTCAGTGAGCATTTCAGTTTTCTAGAGCTTCAGCCATTTACAGTACAGGTCCCACGTGCTTTCCATTAGAACTTGAATTCATAAATTATTTACATGCTTTTGGAAAAAATCTAGTCTGTCTTATAAATGCTTTCCTCCCCTTAACTGTAGCAGAATAATGGGTGTTATGAGGGCCTGGTTCTGTATCAGTCAGCTGCTGTTCTTACCAGGAATTTTTATTTAATTTATTCCACTTCCCGTGTGAGCTGCAGAAATGAAATCTCATAACTCAGTGTGAGCTAACCGTATACGAGGGAACAGTGACATGTTATTGTCTGAATGTAAATGGAAGATATTTGAAATTGTCTGAGAACAATGCCTGGGATTAAATGGATGCTCTGGAACATGGAGCACTGCCACAATAATACAACTGTCAGCTAAAGGCCATCCTTGGGCGGTAACATTCCAAGTCACTTCATAGAAGAAGGGACACGAAGTGCCCCAGGCCCCTTAATGGCTTTGAAGCATGTCTGGGGTAAGGCCCGTTAAAGGCGTGGCTTCAAAGCCTGTCCAGATTGTGAGAACTTGATCTCTGAATAAAATTCTAATAAATGTTTAAGCAGGAAGGGTGGTTTGGGGCAGGAGGTGTGTCATGCAGCTCCCCAGCTGAAAGAAGTCTAGCGAGTCAAGTAACACAAACTGAGGAATTCACTCTCATGTATTTGAAGTCCTCATCACAGAGGTGGAAGGGTGAGAAACTGAAGAAGCTGTTACTCTCTTGGAGTTTCAAGCACAGTTCCTGATGTCCTCTGCAGTAGTTTTTTGAAGATTTAGAGTGGAAATAGGCCCAGTAGAATGTGTGAAAACTTGTACCTGTATCTAACAGTTGAGAAGCTGTTCAGGATTTTCTGTATATACTCTGAGAGAAAACAAGGTGCAGTCTTGTGTTGCTCATGATCAAGTTTGAGGAATATAAAGAAATACTAAACTTCATATCTATCCGCATTTCTGTCATTGCTAACAAGCCCACTCTCCCAAATTAAAGGTGCTATGTATGTAATTTGAATATATCTTATTATAATAGAATCTTCTCCTTACTCTTCTTAGGTTTAGCAACTGTAATTTAGATTTCATATTTCCATCTGAAGTTAATTGTTATTCTTCCTAGTTCAGGAGAAGCTGCCAGTGGTGCCTAATGAAGAGAACTCAAGGTAAATTATGCTTCTTGTCAGTTAATTTAAATTTTGTGCCAGCATTCAGAAGAGATACGTCTCATCCTATAAACATAATTAGCATTGTAGCATTATTTAGTTGAAGAAATTATTGTGTATATGAAATAAGCTTTTGGGAGTGAAGATTTCTTCTGGCCAAACCCCACAGTGCTCTGCTTTGCTCTTACTATTTTAAAATTGTGTACTTTTGGCAGCTGTTTAAATACATGTTCCCAACATAATAATTTTCCATACACACTTTCCCCCAGAATGACAGGGATTGGGCATAAAAAGTGTTATTTTAGGACAAGGTGGGGGAAGGAAAGACATACTGACTGTGTTATACAGAGGTTAAGCAAAATCCTGGTGCAGTAGAGTGCACACAGAAACAATTCCAATCATGATAACCAGTGCTGGCACCATCGGTGGAGCCCAGAGCCCTCTGGAAAGGAGCAGGGCTGTGTTTGCTCTGATAACAGAGAGAATAAAAGCTGTCAGGCATCCATGGCACCCGGAAAACTCCTCCTGGGGAACCAAAACGCTATTGTTTTCCAGCACCCTGGGTCACCCGTGGCAGCTGTGGGAGCTCAGCGCTGGCTCCAGGTGGGAGCACAAAGCAGTGCTCCGGGGTTCACAGCACTGAGAGATGGGATCCAAATGGAGGAGCTCGACATTGTCTCCAGGGTTTCAATGTATCTGTTGTCAGTCACACGAGGGGTAGCTCAGGGAGCTGGGAAAGGGGCTCAGCCTGGAGCAAAGGAGGCTCAGGGGCCCTTGTGGCTCTGCACAACTCCCTGACAGGAGGGGGCAGCCGGGGGGGTCGGGCTCTGCTCCCAGGAACAGGGACAGGAGGAGAGGGAACGGCCTCAGGCTGGGCCAGGGGAGGCTCAGGGTGGACATCAGCAGGAATTTCCCCATGGAAAGGGTGGTCAGGCCTTGGCAGGGGCTGCCCAGGGAGGTTTGGAGTCCCCATCCCTGGAGGTGTCCCAGGAAGGCCTGGAGACTCAGTGCTGTGGGCTGGGGACAAGGTGGGGATTGGGCACAGGTTGGACTCCTTGGTCTTGGAGATCTTTTCCAACCTCAGGGATCCTGTGACAATCTGTGTTGACAGGAGAGTAAATAATAACAAGTAAGCCCCAAATAATGAGATCCTCTGGACATTATTAATCTGATCTGACTTGTACCAGTTCCTCCAAGTCAGTTCCGTGTCAATCTTGGCAGAAGGTGGGAGCATTGATCCTTTTTATTGTCACAGTGGCTTCATGTGGCGAGTGCATGGAAATCCATCTGAACTGCAGAGCATCAGAGTTCAGACACCTGAGGGCAGGTGTTCACTGCCAGGGTGGAATGCAGAGATTTGAGAAAAATCTATGTCAGGCTTCAGAAGCAATTTGAAGTCTTAACCCAGAAGAGCTGTATTTGATGCTGTTACAGAAAGTCACACTTTCTCCTGATCCCTGCCATCATTTTTCAGATTATCTCTCACTGGAGCAGGGCAGGCAGTTTACCCTTGAGGTGACAAGGTCAGGTCATCATGTGTCCTGAAAGGCCAAATACAGATTTTTTCAGAGAACTTCATCAGGAATTTTCTTCTTTTTGATATGCAGCTGTATTATGGTTTTCTGCAGTATTCTGTTTCCATTCCTTCCATGCCTCCTGTTCTTTTGGGCATTGCAGAGGAACTGTTGTGTTCCAGCTGCTGTGGTTTGATGGTGGTGATTATTTGGTTTGTTTGGCATTTGTACTGAAGGTACCACAGCAGCTTGTTTAGAATCGCCCTGCATATTACAGTTCAAATAAATAATAAACCACTTTTCTCAATATCTGATGGTAAAACTTGTTGCTGCCGCTCTGACTTTGTCATGTGAAAGCCAGACAAAAGGACACAGAATCTTTTTTGAGATGGATATTCCTGTGGCATTTTGTGGTTCCAAGGAGAACAACCCAGACTATAATTTTTGGCTGCTACGGAGGACAGGATTTAGCTGCAGTTATCAGCCTCTGCTTTTCCCACTCTGGGGTCAGGGATATCTGGAACAGTGTATTTGTGTCATAGGAAGTAGGTGCCCCAGATATAAATCTCAGCTGCCCTGTGCCATTGCTGAGCTGCTGTTCTGAGGATTGTTCTGCACATAGTGCATGGGTTGTGTTCCAGGTGGGAGTCTTTGCAAAGGGCCCCCTGCCCCGGTGCTGGATCACTGCGTTGGCTGCTTCCTTCTGCTTTCCCAGGGAACACACTGGCACCTGGCACAAAGCCCTGTGAGTGAACAAAGTTACACACCCTGAGCAGTGTTTGTGATTTCTGTGTGTGTGTAACACGCAGCAGCACTGGTGTGGGGGTCATAGGGGGTAACGTGTTACATTTGTCATGCACTTTGCATCAGTGTGTGTGCAAAGTTAATAACAACCCAGTCACACAGATGGGAACAGTTTTTGAAGAGGTAGTGTTCCTTTTTTCCCAATATATGTGGATTTTCCCTTCTCGTGTGCTTATTTGAAGTCTTACAGAGATGATATTAAATGCTGGATCACTTGTATGTTTTGGTCACATATTGTCTGATCGTTCAGGCAGGAGACAGGATTCTTAAGGGCAAACTGCTCTGGGAGTTCCTGGGTAGTGGACTGTGCCAGCTAAATAAAATGCTGGTGTAATGTGGAGGTGAGATCAGCCTGCAGGCTCTGTGGGAAGGATGTGTAAGCTCAGCTCCTGAGGAGAACCAAGAAAACTCTGAAGAGAGGAAAAAAATCAGAAAAGAAATAGCTGAGTCATCCAGTTTTCCAAAATATGTCTGGAACTGTCCCATCTGCTGTGTGTGTATCCTGAGTCGAGTCCCAGTTGGTTCTTTGGAGTCAGAGTCAGGATCAGTGCAAGGTGGACGTGCTTTCATTGAAGCTGACAGACTCACATTCTTTCCCACACAGTTGACTTTAATCCAGCCACTCAAGTGATTGTAGATGGTTTGTGGAGTTGGTAGCAGAGTCATAAATCCAGATTAAGAGCCCTGGGCTTGCTCATACAAATTTGGTTTATGGCAGTGATGAAATGGCTCTGCCAAGTGCCTTTGTAAGAGAATCCTTTTAGGGCTAATCTAAGGCAGCTGCATTCCTTGTTGGAGTTATTTTCTGATTTCACATGCTGCAGGAAAAGAGTGGGAGCAGAGTAGCTCTTACCAACTCTCAGTTGTCTCTGTTTGTGTGCTGTGGCCTCGTGCTGTGAGTCCCCCTGTGGCTGTGGCACACCTGGCAGGTACCACACACCCATGTGTCACCATGCCATGGCCAGTGGCCACTGCCCAGGGGCACCAGGGCTGTTGAAAGAGCTGTTCTTGCATCAGCTTTATGCCCCTGCCTCTGCATGTCCCGTGTTTGGTGTCAGTGCCGTGGCAGAGCTTGTCTGGGGTTTCAAGAGCTGAAGGAAGGGTGACCTGCAGCAAAACTGCCATCCCAGCAGCTCTGCAGGAAAGAGGAGCTCAAGATCCAGACTCCCTGATGTGCTCAGTCTCCATTGCCACAACTAAGACAATATCTCGGTGTGTAAGTCCTTGAGAAGGCACTGCTGAGTTTTTGTATGCAGATCTTCTGGCATCATAAGTGAGCTGGTAATTACACCTGGCTGCTCTGCAGGCACAGGGCACAGCTCTGCACTCTGAAAAGTCTCCTGGTAGTTTCTCAGCCGATAAGATAACTTCAACCTAAACAAACAGAGGAACTCAGATGAAGTTGTCTTTCTTAAAATACACATATTGATTATGTTATCTGTAATAATAATAAAATAAATAAATAAAATACACCACTTCAAATAAAACCAAGGGGAAAATCTCACTAGTCAGATTAAAGGAGCAAGTCTGAACTGACATTAAAACTACAAAAGAAAAAGCAGAACTGAATAAAGGGTCTGATTCCCCCCCCCCCCCAGACTCTCTGCAGTAAGTTTGCTAATGCAGAATTGTCCAACACTGAGCTCAGGGGGCTGCTGTTGTTACTCACTCTTGCTGTACAGTGTGTGAAGACACCAAAGCCCAGCGCTGGAGCAGTTTCCAGGCAGTTTTCACAGTTTTCACTGGGTGCCTTGCTGGGGTTGGTGTCTGACAACTGAAACACAAACTGTGATTCTTTTGCACTTGTGTCTGAATAAATGCAGGTGTTTGGCAGCAGGAGCACCACACACCCCAAACACAGCGTCCCAACAGAGCAGCTTTTGTTGAGCAATAAGGAAACCTTATTCCCTCCCTGTGCAGCAGAGAGCAGCTGCAGCTGGTGCCAGAGCGCTGCCGACCAGGGGTGTCAGGGACCTCAGGGACACAGGGAGCAAACCTCTGCCCTCCCCGTGGTGCCCAGGCTGTGTGCGGCCATGCCCAGGCACCTCTGCTCTGTGCTCGTGCAGAGCCCGGAGCTCTAAGAGCTCTCAGTGCTGCGTGGCTGAGGGGAAGTGTTGGCTTCATCTAGCTCTGGTACTCTGGTTTGGCTGCTCTCCTCAGGAGCCAGAGAACCTGTGCTGAAAGGTCTCCTGGAGCACTTCCCATAGCCAGCGTTTTAACTGGCATTGAAATATCGGCTCACAGGGGTATTTTTGTGCTTTTAATATTCTAAACCTAAGCCTTTGTCAGTCTTCTTCCCTGTGAGGGGGGCAAGGTCCATGGGAGCTCTCACGGGGCTGGATTGGTTTTATCACCTGACCATGAACACACAGGGGTGTCACTGGTGGCCATCTGTGGACCACACAGCTCTTCTCTCCTGGACTGAGCTGAGAGAGACTGCAAAACGTTTCCAGCTGGAATGAAATCTGTGTCTGGATGTCTTGTTCTGAGCTGCAGTGGTCAGTGAACCCCCAATGGGGCAGAAACTCTGAACACCTGTCCTGATGGGCCTGGGATGGGTGTTGGCAGCAAAGTTTCGTCTTGGATGGAGGTGTTCACAACTCTAACATGCAAGTATTCATTTCCTTGAACTATCACCAAACACAGATTTTATTCCTTTCAAACAAAACTTTGACAACCTTTTACTGTGTCCAGCTGACAAAAATGTATTCCAATGAAATATTATATCACAGCTTATGACTTTCACTGAGTATAGTAAATAACTCCAAGAATCTTGCTGCTAATTCAATATTACTATTTCACTCTGCTCTAATTTATGTTTGTCTTTAACAGTGTTGGATTTGAATCTCATTATTGTTTGTCAGGGGTTAATTCTGATGATCTTGGAATTCATCTGTTCTTTGTGGTTTGGTCTCAGTAAACACCATCATGGCAGGAAAAAGGTTTGATCCTGCAGTCTCCTTACACAAGGACACACATCAGTGCTACAAGCATCTCAGCAAATATGTGATGTGGGTCACATTCTGTCATGCCACTGCCTGAACTGGGAAAACAGGTGTTTTCTTACACAGGATTACATATGAAAATTGAAAAGAAACTGGTCAGGTGGATGAGGTGTAAAATAGAATCAGCACCAGTTATCCGGACGCAGCTTTTCTACAGAACTGTGTGCTTTGTTAAATCCTTCATAACTAAAGTGAGCAGTGGACTGAGAGGTTGTGTGAGTGAACCTTCCAGGGTTTATAGCCCTGAGTGTTTGGTGTTGGTATAACCTGCCAAGGTCAGTGATAAATCTCCTTTGGAGTCAGAAGGGGTGGGAGAATGAACCATGATCCAAATGCTTCAAAAATCCTGTGGGGTGCGGGATTTTGTCTGTCTTAGTCCTCCCACTCCTTCAGTTTTGAAAGTTTTATTACTCTTTTTTGAAACAGCAATTGTTGGTCTGGTAAAACCAATATTCCCACAAAATACAGCCCTGAGGCACAACTGTGTGAAGTAACAGTGACGGACCCCTGAGGGAAAAGACATTCTCATTTTGAAATATCTTGTTCCATCAGAAAGTGTACTTTGTTCATTTTAAGAACCAACCTACTAATAGGCATTTTGGATTTAATTCAGTCCAGGAGTGAGATTTTCTCACTCAGTATGGGTCACTATTTCATGCTCAGTTTGGTCTGGAAAGCAGAAGCCTGTCTGGATTATGAACGTTGCTTGGTGACTTGCTGATTAATGTGTATGTCTATATAAGAGACTCTGCCATTGTCTTTTTCCTTTTTTCTGCTGAAAATACAGTTATATTAATAAAATGGGTATGAACAGCACTGTTAGTTTGGGGTTTTTTTAAAATAGGCAATCCAGCTAGCATGGGGAAATCATATTTTTTCAGTTTGGGCATTTTGGTTAATAATGGGAGTTTGTTTTTCAAAGGACAAATAGGGTTTAATATATTGGAGTGAATTTCTATAAAGTCAGAAGCCCAAGGCAGCACAGAAATATGCTACAGTTTCACGTGCTTACCACATTTCCATGCACAAATCAATTTAATTGTGTGCATGTTTTTGCCTGGGGCCTTGTGCTTCTGTTTTTAAAGGAGGGAGTCTTTTGTTTTATCTTAAAGCAGCCTTTCTTAGGAATTCCTGCAGGTCAGTTTGGCTCTGCAGCTCACGGTTGCTGTGGGGCAGTAGCAGAGACAGTGGGAAAAATCAGGAATGAGACTGTATTTGTGCTCTGGGACTGTAGCAAAGCCGAAAGGTGCAATAGAGACTTGGTTCCACAAATCCACAGTGCCTTAATAGCCAGACTGAGCTCAGGCTGCCAAAAATCTCACCAGGTCAGCTTGCACCCCTTCTAAGAACAATCAGGAGAGAAAAGTGGAGTGAGGGCAGATGAGAGGTGTCGAAGCAGGGATGGTGTTCCTGAGGCCGAGATCCCCAGGAATGTAACCAGACATTCCCAACGCACTGAGGGGTCCCTGGGACTCCCACTCCAGTGTTGGAGGTCTCAGAACCAGCAGAGGTGTTTGTGGGTTCTTGGCTTGTCCTGAAGTACCGGCAGAGTCTGTCCCAGCTCGTGTCTGGAGTGCAGCCTGGGAGCCGCTCCCATGCCCTGTTCAATGCTGAGCCGGTGCATTGTGCACATGGAGAGATGGGATCAGACTGGATACCCTGATCTGGACCCGGTTCAGCACTGAACAGAGCAGTGAATGGAAGGACAGACCCTGGGGGGTTCTGGAATTGCAGTTTGAGTGCTGATACCTCAGCCAGGTGAGAAGGGTCCGAAAGAGCTCTGTGAGAAAGAGGGAACCCGACCTGCAGACACCTGAGTGCCTTACCTGGGAGAACAGGCAGAGATCATCCTGGTGGGAGTCACATTAACCCTGGGCTGTCCTGCACAGGAATTCTGGGACCAAAGTTAGGCCACTTCTCTGTGCTCTCAGCTCTGTTATTGGTGTTGCTATTGCAGTTCCTGCCCTCCAGTGCACGGTGCCACACCACACTGCAGCATTCAGCAGGCTCAGACTTCTTTCTGCTCACCCTGCAGCTGAACCAAAGCTCAGACTCAAAGTCTCCACTCTTTGGCCTTTCCTGCTGCCCTTGACCAGCTTGGAAATGACTCTGGTGGGACTCGGCTGTGGAATAGGAGGAGTTTGGAGAAGGAAGTGTTTAGTGCAAACCTGCACATCCCAGTGCTGCTGATGGCACAGAGAGGTGGTGCTGGGGCCAAACTCACCATGGGCTCTGTCAGGCTGAAATCCCCCAGCTGTTCCCAGTGCCTGTCGGTGCTGGCAGACAGAGGTGGCTCCTGTGTGGGCTGTGCATTCCCAGTGTACTGCCAACACTGCTGCTGTCCCTGCAGTCGGTGAGTGTGGCTGAGCTCTGCCTCAGGGAAAGCAGGGCCGTGCCCGGGGCTGTTCAGCTCCATCCTGAAAGCGGAACTTGGTAGGCACTTTTATGAACTGACAGAGGAAGGTAGAGGTCCATAAAGTGGTGCTGATATGTGGAGTGTGTTCAGCAGGGGAGAGACATTCTGTTCCCAAGCCTTTGAGACATTGTGGGGAAGGAAAACACACACAACTGACTTCTCAGCTCCCAGCCACGTGCACCAGTTATGGCAGTGCTGGGATAGAAATGCCGGATCTAAAACTGAGAGGAGGAACAAGCCTGGAATTGTACCTGCACAGGCTGATACAATCAATGTATTTGATCTGACAGGGAAGAGCTTGGTGCAGATGCTAAAATAAAACTGACTCTTTCAAAGCTCCAAGAAACTGACCCTTGGAAGAGTCACTGCAGCTGGAAAGCCCTGTGTCCCAAGACCTCCCAGGCTGGGTAGCTGTGGAATAGCTCCAGTCTCACTCTTTGGTCTCAAAGAACCCTTGCTGTTAGGAATAAGGTCCAGCTGAGAGCAGAGCTGCTCCCTCCCAGCCCTGGGGGCTGTGCTCTTTGGGGCAGTGGTAGGATTAAGCACCTTGTCAGTGCAAACCTAATGTCCACGTTAGCTGGAGGAAGGAAAACTCTTCCCAGTTTTCTTTGACAGTTCATCGTTTAGTTGCCATCTGGTCACTGGTATCAGGAGAAAAAATATTTTCCATCAGGAATAACATTTTTTACCCTATAATGAACCACAGTATCTTTGTTATATGGTTCTGATTAATTGAGTGAGAAGTAAGATCTGTAGGAGTCTTGGTTCTTTTTCTTTCTTCTGGTATTCAGTATTTGTATAAGAATGGCCAGTTGCCAGTTGTACAAGAGTGAGGAACAGTTTGCATGCCGGGTGTGTACATGTTACATTTGGGGTTGGTGTTAATGCCGAAGTTGCTATTCGTGGAAAGCTCATTGGTGTGGCTGCTAAAATCTGCATACACTGAGCAGTCACACCCAGTACCCACCCTGGGCTGGCAGGGTGCCTGCATGGATCGAGTGAGAAATGGAGGAATTCCATCAGGATTCAGGAATGGGCCTTTGAGACAGAGAATTGTTTAAATCATGTAGGAGTTTATTTGGGAAGACTGCAAGGTAATTTCTAAATTTGTTCTCATATTGCAAAATCTAAATCCTTCTTGGAGTCCCACAGGTGATGCCAGGTTATGCTGCTCTCTCTTCCCATTGCCAGTGGGATCTCCAGTGGCTCCAGGGGGGCTTTTCATAACTGGGAACTGGTGATCTTACCACATATGGCTGAGGGGAATGTTCTCCTTCCCTCCCTCCCTCCTTCCCTCCCATGCTCTCTGACTCCAAAGACTTTGTTAATTCTCCTTAGCTCCCCTGCGTTCTCCTTGAGCCTCCTCCAGTGCTGCTTTTCCTGGTGTTTTGCTCTCCCTTCCTCTCCATTTCCATGCCCTGAGCAAGCTCCCATCCCTGCTGCCATTCCTGTTTATACAAGCTGCTTCACGTGAAGGAAATTAAGATGTTGTTTAGCCAAACTGTCTCACTGCACATTTTAATTCTTTAGATTTATGATAGAGCAGCTGTGGCTGAATCCCATTTGAAAAGCTTTTGGGACTTTTTCCTATAAGTGTGAAATGATATAAAACCTTGGAAGGGGAGAAAGATTTTATCTAAAGCAATAACAGTAAAATCTGTTTATGTTCAGGCTGTTTGTAATACAAGACTGATGCATTCTTTCACCAGGGAATGTGCACCTATATATAATTTTAAGCCCAGTTGCCATGTGGATTGGGGTGTCCCTAAAAAGTCCCCACAGTGCTGTTGTTCACCAGAAATTACACCTGATTATTTTAGAATTGAAGGAAAAAGGGGGCACCATGTGCAGCTTAGCCAACGTGGCAAGGAGGTCTGAGTGGGTGTGAACACAGATTGCTCACATGTGCAAGAGCAATCACAGCCTGATCAAACCAGTCAGTGCTGAATTCTGCCCTCAAAGGAAAAGGAAAGGAAGGAAATTCCCTGTAGAAGAATTCTAAGAATGACAGTGCAGGAGGATTTGCTGTAGAGGAGAGTTTGGGTTTGTGTAGTCTTCCCTTGCCCAGGGAAGCATCCTGGTGGCATCCAAATGAACTCAGGTCACTAACTCAGAGACCAGATAAGGCACTACTTTATGATCTTCCTGTACCAGCTACAAAATCCATGGGATGTTGTCCTCTTAGGTGACAACAGACAATTTATCCCTGAGGAAGATCTCAGTTTGAGTTTTTCTTCTAGGCTGTACTCCTCTGCTTGTCACTGTGGGGTCTGAAACCACAGGGAGTGAAATGGTGTCGCTGATCTTTATCCTCACCGTGCAGGGATACTCTGTCCAAGCTGAGCACAAAAATGTACTTTTCCCTTCCTCTGTCTTTGCACCCTGCAGTGGAATTAGGGAAAGAAAAGGAAAAAGACTGCGTACAAATTAAGTGTAAAGATAGTGGGGAAATGAAACAAATTTCCATGGATTCTTCAATGTGATTTTACAGAAAATGCAGGAATATTTTCCCAGTGGATTCGTATCAGATGTATTTCTTCTTTCTACATAATGAAATGTTAAAAAAACCCAGAAGCTTTAAATAATAAAAGAGGAAGACATTCCTACTGGGGCTGAGCAGAGCAGTCCCAATTTAACTAATGTAACTGTACATTCACTCTGGACCTTTGTCAACACACATTAAAAATACCTCATCAGTTTAACCCATTTCCTTCTCTAGGAGAATCCTGGGAGATCATTGCTGCTGAGTGAACGAGGAGCCACAGCCAGGCTGGGAAAGGAACTTCTGAATGTTTAATTTCCCTGTTGCATAATGCCCTGTGTGGCTCGGGCTGTCTCAGCACACCTCTGACCAGGCAGGGGCACCCTGGCAGTGAAGTGCTTTTGGGGTGCTTTTGGTGCTCCTGTGGGGCTGTGGGGTTGGACTGAGCCCTGCAGGTGCTGCTGCCTGTACCTGGAGTGCTCCAGGCACAGGGGGTTTATAGCACCTGGGCCTGCCTTCCTCTGCCTCTGGTTTAGGCATCTGAACGGCTTCCAACACGGGGAGCAGCGTTCCAGCCCTTCGGTAAGGGCGCAGTGGATAAGTGTCAGGTCCTTCCTAATCCTCTGCTAGTTACAGACTGAGCTTCTGGAGGAGCAGGACTTCAGCTCTTCTCTGGTGCTGAGGGAAAGCTCTTAGGAACTTCGGAAAACAAAGTGAGGCAAAGGCCATTGTTTTGTTCCTGCCAGAGTCTATTTTAAAATGCTGCAAGGAATGTTTCATGTAGCAGTAAACCAAACTCTTTTTATGCCCAAGGACTTAAAGGGAGTATGTGCACTTGCATCAACTGGACCTTTAAGGGTTTGGATGTGATTGGGTGTGATTGACTCCTGTAGAAATGGAAGGCCAATGGGAAGAGCTAATTGTGGTGTAGAGCTCTACAAAAACTCTCAGAAAATTCCATTAATGCATTCATGTCCTGGAGATCTGAGTAGCATCCAGCGTCCTAAATCCTGTGGAATAATCACTTGGATTTTCCAGGGCAGGACTTGAGGTAATAGTCCATTGACTTATTTTCAGACTTTGTCAAAAACTCAGTGTTTAGGTCACACTTAATAATTGAGTTTTGTGAAGCTCCGTGAATTGTTTCTGTTCTTGAGCTCTGCCCCCAGTGAGCTCCGACGAAACCCCCACTGGTTTCTCTGCCAGTGTTACCGGGAGATTTTCCACAGGAGTGAAGTGATTTTAGATTGAGTAATTGACTGAATATAGTCACCAGCTTTGGCTTTAAAGCTCAGAGTGAATGGGATGAGATTCATCTTTGCATCCACAAAAACCCCTCTGAAGTTTATCCCAGCCTAGTGCTGGAACACTCCCCTTGCTTCTGTGTCTGCCAGAGCCTTGCCCAGCTCAGAGCTGTCCTGGAGAGGAGCTCAGGGCACCCTGAGGACAATAAATGCCATACAAGTTATTGTCCTGTACTTACAGAATTCCAGACAGAACTTTTGGTCCTCTGCTATTGCCAAGAGAATTAATCTTGATTTGCGTAATACTTCCAACTTACAGAATTGTGGCTGATGAAGTTGTTGCACTTGATGTATCCCTGAACAAAGAAAAAATAAAAATTAAGTATCTTTTTTAATCTTACAGTAAGAGACTGTATTTACACTGGTTTCTATCACTGCAATGGGATATTTTAAGAGAATAACTTGGTTTAATGGGCCTTAGTTATCCCATGTATTCATTACTATGAAGAATGGATTTTGATGAAATAGTATTTTCATTTTTATAAATCAGGCATTGTAAGAGTGGTTGTGTAATGCCTCACTGTCCCATCTGCTTTTCAATAATCAAAATTCTTAATTAGGCTTCTTTGCATTGGGCTAAAATTAAGTTTGATTCCTTTAGTGCCAGCAGGGTCCAGTAACATGAATGGATTTGCTTGATTCGTGATTAATTTCGGAATATCAGATGTAAACAAGTGAAGGCAGAAATCCTGGGAGGGGTGAGGCTGGAACACCAGGAAAAGGGGTGGTGTTTGTGGGAGCCCCCAAAGCAGCAGCTGATGGAAGGGCTGTGATTAAGTTGAGGCACTGCTATTGTGCCGTGAGTGACAGCCCCAGCCTGCACAAGGCATGTAGGAAGGATTTATTCACAAACTGTGCAGAGGTGAAGGAGAAGCCCGTTCCTTGTGCCAGGAGCTCGAGCAGGTGTCAGGGTGTTCCTTGGGGGGGCTCAGCAGTCCCAGCGTGGGGATGGCGGAGCTGCCAGAGGTGCCAGGGTGAGGCTCTGGCAGGACCCTCTGGAAACCCCAGCAGCCTTGGCCTGGCAGAAGGAAAGACCTGGGCACTGCAAACAGAGGAAATGACTCGGGATGCCTTGAATAGTTCTGTGTGGGGAGGTTCAGGTGCTTCCCACGAGGAGCCAGCTGAGCCTGCAGCTCTTCCCAGGAGACAGCTCAAGTCTTCTCCCAGATTGTGTAAGCTGCCCCACATCAAACCCATGGATCCTTGGGATGGAGGCTCTTGATGAGGAGTGCTAAGGCAGAAGTTTTCTTGGTTTTCCTTGTCCTGTGCCTCTGTATTTGATCCAGATACCTATGCTGGACTTTGGGAAACGTGGGTGTCCCTGAGCTGGCGAAGGTGCTGGTGACAGCGGGGTTGGGCTGGAAGCTGTGTGCCAGAACTATCCTGCCAAGCAGCCCAGGACTGGGATGAACCACTGCCTGGACTCTCCTGCAGTGCAGACTTTGCTTCAGCCTTACACTGGAAGCGTTCCCTGAGCCAGTGGTGGGTTCTGCGCAGGCCTTGCTCTTGCACTGTCATGGTTTTCAGCTGCTGCATGGAGAGGAGAAGCTGCTTTTCAAACACTTCCTTTCTCCTGATGAGTGTCTTTGCTGGTCTCTGTTCCTGTAGGGCACTCCCAGACAGACAGTTTGGCAGAGAGGAGCAAATCATCCATCACTGAAGTACAATAATGACTGCTTCCACAGTGATTTGTGAACAGTTTTACAGGTGTCCCCTGAGGAGAGGCCTTCTGTCAGAGGAGCATCCAAACACACAGGCCTGTCCGAGGGAGGTGATCAATGAGGAGAGCAAAAGGGAAATTCCAGGGCACGGTAAAAGATGGGAGTAAAGCTACAGTGCTGTAACCCCACTTGGGTAGATGTAATTCCCCCAGGGTGCACATTTGCTTAGGGAGGTGCAGCACTCTCACTGAAAATAATTATCAAATTATTGGGGAGAGTTTTAATTTCAGGCCATTTCTTTTTAAAGAATTAGAAGCAGTGTGATTTCTGTGAATTGTAGGGAAAGTTATGATACAGTTGTGGGATTGACTCCTGAATTTGATGGATTGTCACACGAGGATCAAATCAAGCTGAAAGAAATTGAAGTTGTAGCTGTCATGTGGAGTATGACAGCTGTAACTGCAGAGAGGGATGATCCAAATGGCTTGCCTTCAAACCCTTTCATTTTCCTGCTCACTTGAATCTGTTTGGACAATCTCAGGTCATCTGCTCTGTTACCTGCCACAGTTACCTGTCATGGAGAATCTGGAGTCAATTTTACAGAGGGTGCAGCATTCCCAAAATACCTTAGTGTTGTTCCAGCAGACGTGGAAGAATCCCTGGAAAAAAAAAGATCTTTTGTTCTCTAGGCATTTCTTTATGGAAAGTTTGAGCTTGCTCACTTACAGGGTTTAAATGATGTCTGTTTATGCAGCGTTTGTATCAGAAAGCATTTACACACAGAATGTCCCCAGGTAGGACTGACACAAATGCCTTTTTGTGCTGGAGACGATTGTTTAGCCCCTTTCCTTTGAATGCTGTGTCCCTGGATCCCTAACATTCCATGTCTATGGGCCAATGTGCAGCCAGGCTCACTGTGGAGGGGAACATGCAGGATGTATCTGACAGCCCTGGGAGATCAGGACTGCAGGGATGCAGCCTCTGTCACCGAGCACGGACTTGAAACAGTTCAGTGAATTTGAGTATTGAGAAGTCTTGGAACAATCTTGGACACTTTGCTTTCTTCCAGTATCATTCCATTCTTGTGAAGGGGTTGGCTGAAGGGGCAGGAGGGTGAAAGAGCAAGGAGAACTTTTGCAGGAACAATGTTCATACATTTAGTGGCAGAAGAGATTGTCACAGAATGTTCAAAGGCACATCTCTGCCTGATTTTCATGTTATTAGTGAAGCTAAAATAATTATTCTAGTTTCATTTCTAATAATGGTTATAAGGAATGGACCAGATTCCTGTTATTGGGGTATTTTTATACCTCCCCAAACGGAGCTCTAAGTGGGTGCAAATTACCTCTGTAATTCACAGGTGTAAGTATCTGCATCCCATTATTAGAAACATTTAAAGAAGGGTTGGTGGAGAAGCACTTGCCTAAGCAGAGCTCACTGCAAATTAATTATTCCCAAACTTCTACATTTTTTCTCTTCTCCCTCCTTCTAGAAAACAGTGGAGAGAAGCTGATGCTAAAGAAAGGCTGATTGCCCAGCCCTGGAGACTTGAATTGTGCTTACACCTGAGCAGCTTTGGTGAGTGTTTCCCTCCCAGTACAGCCCACATGCCTCAGACGGAACTGTGAGTTCGGGGGGAATCTCTGCTTAGAGCCCTTAAATCCTTATTAGCTTTTACTCAACGCTTGCTCAAACAGGTTAAGATCAAAATGAGCTGAAATTGCCTTGTTTAATGTGTGAGTAAAACCTTGAGTAGCCTGTGCTGCAACACGCAGGGTTTGTGAGCACCCAGGGGTGCTGTGCCCGTGCCAGGGACCACACTGGCAGCCTGGAGTGGCAACTCTGCCTGCTCTGCTCAGGGGCAGCCAGTCCTGGCACACTGTCACGAGCTGGAACTCAAAGTAAAGTCAGGTCATCTTGTTTTCAAATCGTGCACATTCTCCTGCTCCAGCTCCCACATGTGTACGCATTCTTGATGGGATCTCTGTCTGAAGGAGAATTACTTTGCAGCAGCATGGCTTGCTGAATCCAAGGCAGCACCACACATAAATGGGTCAGATTGCAGCTTGAGTGGCCCTGTGCTAAGCCTGACCCTTGTGCAGAGCTGTGCCTGGTGTGGATGGATGCTGATGGAGCCCCTGCACTGCTCCTGGCTCTTGTTCCCACAGAGCTGCAGAGGGACAACGTGGGGAAGCTCCCACCTTGTCCATGGGAGCCAGAGGGTTTCCTTTGCAAGGACTGTCTGCACAGGAGGGGAGCCAGAAGGGCACAGTGCAGTGCAGGTTTGTGTGTATTTCTAGGTGGGTGCACTTGGTGTAGTGAGCTGGAATCCCACCAAAAAGCAGCTCTGAGAAATGATCAGTCTGTGGTGTCAGGTAGGGCTGGCTGAGGTCATCGAGCGTTCCCAAAAATTCCTGAAAGCTCTCAGGGATAGCCTTTTTACAGCAAACACTGCTGAAAACTCGGAAATACTTGACAAGAACAACTCCACAGACCTCCTGGAAGTGCCTGTGAACTGATGCTCTACAAAGAATTCAGAGAACTTCACTGAATGGTGATTACTGCAAATGAGGAAGAATTATCTATTACCTCAGAGTCTGAGTGAACTTTAATTACTTAGGACAGTTTAAAAGAAAAGTTCTAGGAGGTGCTTTCCATATATACATTAACCTGGATCTAGTTAGAACATTTCATATATTTGACATTTAAGTTAGACTTAATTTAATAACACAGCTTAGAATATAATTTGAGATCAAAGATGAATCTCTGATGATGAATATTTGAATCTTTTATCATCCTTTTAAATCTCCTCAAGCCCTTGTCAGTGCTTTAACATTCTTTTAGGACTAGGTTGAAGCACATGCAGAAATCTCCAAGGTTTTATTAGAAATGATTACTTGTTTCCATAACGAAATGTAAAAAAGGTAACTAAAAGTAGGTGAGAGACTGTAGGATTCCCTGTTAAAAATAATAAACACACTGAGTCATTGAGGCCTATGTGAGCTCATCAAGAGGAGATTAGACAAGAAAAATGCTGACTGAATTCCAGTGGCAGGTACTCCAGCTCTGCAGAGGGCAGGGGTATTTCAAAAAGAGAGATTTGTCTTCTTTATAAAGGCCTTTGTCTGTGTTGCTGCTTCTGCTGAGTCCTTTCCATGCAGTATAAAACTATGATGTGCTGTGGAACAAACAAAAAGTACACAGAAAATGTGGATTTTAAAGAAGTCTCTTCTGCTATCCAGGCTTACTTCAGTTCTTGTTCATACTTGATTTTGCCACAAAACACCCTCTGTTCTGGGTTCCCAAGAGGAAGCAAGAGCTTCTGGTAGTTGTGCTTTGCTTTAGGAACTGGAAGACACAGGAGGGCTCAGACGCAACTCTGGAACACCTGGATTTGGATGTACATCCCTCCCCTGGGCACCTGGATCTGCCAGGAGAAGCTGTTTCCCCTTGTCAAAGCCCTTGGGGATGGGAAGAGAGACCCTTCAGGACATTGTTCTGCTGAAACAAAGGGGAGTGCATTTAAAACAAACACTTTTTTATATGTCTAAACTCCCCCAACTGCCTCCAGAACTTGCACAATACAGGAATCTCTGACTTGGCTGAGAGGATTTTTAAAGAATCGACTCCACAAATTGGTTTTGTTTTGCTCTTGGTGTGGGGTGAGCAGCAGGAATGCCACAATGGAACAAAAGGAAACACTCCTCCAGCAAAACTCTGCTCTCCCAGCTCTGCTCTGCTCTCCCAGCTCTGCAAACCCACTCAGTCCAATTTACAAGCAGCAGCAGAACTGAGAGAAACTTTTAACTCCAGAGATCCCTGAAGTATTGACCTGTGGGCAGGGTTAGGGAGACAGAAAGTGGTTCAGTGATGAAAGCGTAGGTCAGTGCCCCGCTTCAGGTGCTGCAGTTCAAAGCACACCTGAGTGAGCAGTTCCCAGCAGTGTCACCCCCTCCCACAGGCACGGGCACAGCGAGCCTGGCTCTGCTGCAGGAACAAGGCAAGAGAAAACATCGTGAGACCCATTACTCAACAGAACCTGCAATCCAAGTAAGTGTCTCACAATAGGTGTGTCACAGTGTCACCTCTGATACACAGGGGTTAGGGAGTAACTCAGCCTTTCCTCTTGATTCCCATGGGTGAGCTGAACCCTCAATAAACAATTTCCTTATCTGTGGATGCAGAAGACAGGTTGAGTGTCCCATTTTTGCTGATAAAGTAACTGAAAGGGAAGGTATAGGCACTATATCTTCCAGTTACTCATCCTTGCTATAAGAACATGGAAAAAAGAAGACTTTCATCAGCATCTGTGTAGTCTTTAATCTTCCCATTCCATTCTTAGGGATTTTCTCTTTACCTGACTTTGTATACTAAGACTCTGAGGAATTAAATAATTTTTTCACCCTATATCAATCTTGTATAAGTTTGATTTTCGTTACTTTGAATATTCAGGTACAGAAGATTTGGGGGTAAAGTTCAGTGCCTGCCTGAATGTCATTAAGGTATCAGTGAAGATACTGAGTGTACAGGCTTGTGCAAACCCCACGAGGTGGTGGCAAAACGCCTCGGGGTGACCCACAGGAGAACAGCCGGAGCCAGCTTCAGAAATAGGCGTACAAGTGCTTTCCTCTGCCACCCAATCACACGTTTGGAGGTCACAAAGTATCCTCCAGGGCAGAGAAACGACGCCCTTTGCAGCAGCTTTAGTGAAGCAGCAGCAGTCGTGCCGCGTTCAGGCCGTGTGCGGTGTGTGCCCGTCCCGTGTGAGAGGGGACCCCGCCTGCTGTCGCTGTGAAAGGCCATTGTCCCCCTGCAGTGCCCGGGGTTAGGGAGGGTTCTGGGCTACAGAGGGAAGGCAGAAACCTGACCCGAAAGTGTGTGCTGCAGAAAAGAATCGGGGAGGTGTCACTTTAGATATTTGGCAATTTGACAAGTGGCTGATTTCTTTACGTTTTGCCAGTGTGGTGTCCCCGGTACCGGACACGGCACTCCCCGGGGACACTGAGGATACCCACGGTTCACTGCCGGACTGACCTGTCCAGGAAAGACAGGAGGGAGCTAAACCTCCTCGGTTTTACCCGCCCAGAGACCCTTTCGGGCCAGTGACACAGCGCTGTCCTTGGCCCGCGTGACCCGGGCCGTGGCAGCTGCCGGTGTGGCCGGGGATGTCCCGCTGTCGCTGCCGTGTTCCCCGGGGCTCTCGGGGTGATGTCCCGCTGTCGCTGCCGTGTTCCCCGGGGCTCTCGGGGTGATGTCCCGCTGTCGCTGCCGTGTTCCCCGGGGCTGTCGGGGTGATGTCCCGCTGTCGCTGCCGTGTTTCCCGGGCTCTCGGGGTGATGTCCCGCTGTCGCTGCCGTGTTTCCCGGGCTCTCGGGTGTAACCGTGGGTTCGCAGCTCCCTCTGCTGCCAGGAACATGCCCCGCTCCCGGCCCTGCGCTGCCAACCAGGAGCGCAAACGGGGACGGGCCCTCGCGTCCCCTGCGGTCACTGCGGTCCCTGCCCCGGGCAGCGGCCGGAGCTGCCCCGCCTCACCGCTCCCCAGCACAGCTACACAGCTGCTGGAGTCGGAGAAATCACCTCCAACGGAATTTCAATTGAATTAACGTGAGGACAAAAATCTTTAATGCTTTTTGTACTATTTCCCCCCAGTTCCCTGGTGGGTTTAGCACCTCATACTGCGGAAGTGACCTGTACACTTCGGCTCGTTTCTCACTCCGTGTGCTGCTTGGGTTAAAATTGCCTGAAATTATCATTCCTCATTTTCCACGCAGCACAAGCTTAGTCTGGACTCTTAGGAAAGCCACAAAACCTTTGAGGACTTGGTGCTGAAGGCCCTGGGCATTCCACGTGCTTCCAGCAAAGCAGCCAGAGGCTGCTGGCTGTATCCTGTGCTTGCCTTTCCCCCCCCACTTTCAAATTCAAAAAGGGGCAATGTGGGTTAGATATTGGGAAGGAATTGTTCCCTGGGAGGGTGGGGAGGCCCTGGCACAGGGTGCCCAGAGCAGCTGTGGCTGCCCCTGGATCCCTGGCACTGCCCAAGGCCAGGCTGGACATTGGGGCTTGGAGCAGCCTGGGACAGTGGGAGGTGTCCCTGTCCATGGCAGGGGTGGCACTGGATGGAATTTAAGGTCCTTCCAACACAAACCATGCTGTGATTCTATGACTTTAAACTCTGTAAAGAATCAATATGTGATTAATAATAATAATTAAAATAACAACAACAATAATAATAATGGACAGAGAAAGGATCTTACCTCCAGAATAATTTTCGCCTTACACAAAGGGAAAGGACCTGGTTGTTCTTAAAATGCCCTTTAATGCTGACATTTAGGGGCATTTATTTAACCTCTCTGAGGCTGCAAAAACAATTTGCACAGTAAATTTCACCCTTTATATTTCAAGCTCACATCACTGCACTTGTAAGGAATATGTAGGTTTCTGCTTAAATTTTTCTGATGTTACTGTACATTTTCTTCCTATTTGTTTATGTTTTTCTGCTCTTAATCATGGTATGAATTGAATTCTTATAGGAAGCATATTGAAATTTCATTTCGTACATGAAATTTTAAATTTACATGTATAGATGAAAATGATTTTGTGAGAAACACTTGTATGCTTCCAGAACCTTTCTCTAGGTCATGTCGTGGACTCTGGTGTTATATCTGGAAAAAATGGGTGCCTAAAACCCACAGGAGCTGGTCCATCCTTAGTCCGGTTTCTTCAGGTCAAAGCAGGTTTTTCACACCATGTGTATTTATTAGCAATCCTTTAAAGCACCATTAGTCTTTGCTGTGATTGCTGCTCCCCCTCTGTGGCATTCCAGCTGCTGATTCACTGCTAAAGAGCAGGAAAATGTGCAGGAAAATCATGATCAAACACCAGCTCTGGAAAATACACAGAGGAAATACTTGAATTGAGCAGACACTGAGAAAGAAGGTGTTCCACTTCACACTGTGTTGAAATGCCATTTTAATTTCATTATATAAAGTTAAACATAAGAAATATGTGGTAAAATGACTGAAACCACTTGCCATTAGCCATGCTGATAACTGCACTCATTCCAGAGGAAGCACCTAAGTAATTCCATTGAGTTTAATAGGCTGGTAATCACCAGTGATTGCAGCTGGGTCTGGAAAGGAGTGTACCTGATTTGTTACTGTAATGAGAGCTGTACAGCAACAAGAGGAAACATCTCCGGCTCTGGCAGTCTGGGGAATGTGTGCTAGTGAATCAGGTACTGACTGAGCTGGAGAGGGGCAGCCTGGGGCTCTGCTGCCACCACTGCCACCCTTTCTCCATCTCCATCCATCCCCTGTGCTGCTTCTCACTGAGAGGTGAGGTTTCTGTGCTCTCCCATCAAAAGCTTCCACAATCCCATGTGAAAGTCGCTGTTATCCATGTCCCTGGATTTGTGTGTGTGGGAATAGCGTCGTGCTTGGGCCAACCAGTTGATCACAGCAGCTTTTTTAGCTCAATTGCTACTTCTCATTTTTCAGTCATTCCTGCCCTCCAGGCCTTTGGAGTGAAGCTTCTTCATGGAACATCCATATTTTACCATTTCATCATGAAAATGGATGTGAACTCCATCCTGTCCAGCAGTGGTGTGTCCCAGCCTTAGCTGTCATTTCTTCACCCCTTTGAAGGGGTGACTGAGGGCAGACCTTGGCTCTTTTAGTGCAGGCATGTGAGCAAGAGCTGTGGTTTTTGTGACTCATATCTATTTCTTTTTCTTTGTACATGCAGTTATCTTGCATATTTCTGGTGCCAGGCTTTCTGCTCAAAACAGCTGAGCAACAACAGAGCTATTTAGAGTGGATAAGTTGTATCACCAGATAAATTTACAGGTAATTAAGGGAGATGAAAGAAAAACAAACCAGCAAAGCAAGTTGGGAAATAGCCCCCTGTTCTGTGCCAGGAGTCCTGGCAATGCATAAAGACAAGGACAAATGCAATAACCTGATGCTCATCAGCCACCAAACTGGGACAGGAATCCAAACAAATGGGAAAATGGTTTGTGGTGGTTCTGAGCCACTGTCCTGAGCGTCCATTCACCTGTGACCCTTCTGCCTCCGCTGCAAGTGAGAGCTCCGCAGTCACAGGCTGGAGACAGGTCATGCATTCATAGCAACTCCATGGGAGTTCAAGGTTGCAATTTCATAAAGGAAAATCCTTCAGTATTCCCAAGCACAACTTGCTAAATGCTTCCCTTTGTCCTTAATTTTTGGGGGTTTATTTATTTTTTCCTAAATAAATTCAGTTAAGTAGTAAGGATTTCCCTATTTTGGAAAATCTCATGGCCTCTTCCAAATTTTGTTATAATTAGTTCAAGACTATCTCCAACTGTTTTCCTGAGAGGAAACCTTTCCTTGGCTGCCTGGAATGTTGGCTCCACTTCCCTGGAATCTTTTAGCAGTGTGATATCTCCTGACAGGATGCAGGTTTCAGAGTGATTGCTCCAGGCTTTAGCAGAGCAAGATACAAGTCTGGGAGCCATTTTTGGCATTGCTGCATGTTCTGGGAGCTTTGTCAAAGATTGGGTTCCGTGATTCCAGGGGCTAAACGTCGGCTCCAGAAGTTGTTTTGATGTTCTCCCTCTGCTTTTAGGGACATTATCCTATGTTTGAGGAGGTAAAAATAGAACAAAGCCACTCAGGATTGTCAAGAAGGACTAAACTCCACACATCAGGACTGAACAAGGCAGAAGTGCAACACAGTCCTGTCTCCCCAACCCTCACTGATCCCAGCTTTTGGCAGAGGTGACTGTATACGATGGAGATTAATGTTTCTTTAATTGTTCTGTTTTGGCCTTTACTGAGAAGTGCCAGGCTGTCCTGGACATGTGACATCAGCATTGCTTTCTGAACTCAGTGAAGTTTTACACAGGTGAAAATGAGAAGAGAGCCATGAACTGGGCATCCCTGAACAGTCATGAAAGCAACAAATGAGGTGGATATGAGAAGAATGAAAGTTCAAATTCTTAAATGATGTCTTGTGAGACCCTGTAAAGCTTTGATTTTCTTCCTTTGATGGTACCAGAACCTCCTCTCTCACACACTGCAAATTCTTCTGTAATTTTGTCTGAACAATCCCACTTGAAATCCCAACAAGCACAGATGTTCAGGCAGATTTCAGAGTCAGAATGAATAATGAAAGTTCATTATGTTCTACAATGTCCCATTTAGAGCAGTCAGCTCGTTCTGAGCACTGCTTTGAGCTGTGGTGGGTTCTGGGGCTTTCTGAACAGGTTACGGTACAGAAGACAACCACAGGTACTTCTTTCTTCTGCTGTTTGTCATTAACAGGGAAAAGTTTCCTGCTTGGGAAGGTGCTCTGAAGTTTCTCTGCATTCAGCAGGAGGGTGTGACTGTCAGAGGTGACAGAAGGTCTTTAAAACTTCTCATCTTGTGGCCTGAGGTGGCAATGCTGATTTCTGATGGCAGTTTCCTATTCCAGGGGATTCTGTACAGAAGCTGTGGCTTCAGGCACCCTGTGTCGCTGTTGTCAGTGTCTGTCCCCTCATGGCAACTCTGCCACTGGCTGTCCTCACCCTGAGTGGATCTGATCTGAAAACAGATAAGAAAAATGAGACATTATGGGAAAATGAGTGTGGAGGAAGTTAAGAAGAAGTAAAAATGTCCCCCTGTATTGCTCTTACCCTAAGTCCTCCTTGGGGTGTTGTGGTGATGTAGGGAGAGACTCCCTTGTCTGCTCCCATTCAGCGTGTGAGCAGCGAGGAATGAAGGAAACATCCATGGAAATGACTTCATTGTTTCCTACCCATGATGTAAGGACAGTCATTTTGTTCTTGGGCTTGGAGAATGCAGTTTATAAAGGCAGGATGGGTTTTAGCCTGGGAAGACAGTAAATAAGTGAAGGATCTTTCTTTCAATTTTTCTTAGTACGTTATGGAAAATTGAATCTTCCTGATGTAGGTTTTGCTGGGCAGGGAGGTGGAGGGGAGCAGGCCGTGGGGGTGTGGGGAGCAGGGCTGTGCAGCAGTTCCCTCCCTGTGTGCAGATCCTTGGAGTGCAGCTCTCGGGGGAACAGTGAATTTCCCACTGACGTCAGCCCATGGACGTCACGCTGACGCAGCTGCTGCCATTAACCACCCAGGATGGATCATTGCTCTTCCAGCAGGCACAGACTTCTCTGTAAGCCCTGAGCATGAAGACAAAGCTTTGTTCATTTGCACTGCAGATGTTCCTTCTGTTGTTTCACATGCAACCTGTTTCGCAACTTGCACTTGTGTTGGGACAACATGTGCCATTTTCTGTGTCTCTGGGAGGCCACTGACTTCAGTTTTTTCAGACTGTGATATAATTTCCACTGGAATTTGGCTTAGTCATTTTGTTTCCTTTTTCTACTTCAATGTCTTTTCTCTTAAATGTCTTCCTAACGTTTATACAGACCAATATTTATTGTCTGCTCGTGGCTGCAGTGCTGCACTTGAATTAAGTGCCCAATGTACACCACAGGGAGTTGCTGCTCTGATCATGATTTGCTGTTTGATTGAAATTCTTTCAATGGGAGATAAGCAGGCACTTAGGATTCCTACTACATCTGTAAGTGGCCTTGGCAATGCTCAGTGCTAAATCCATCCTGTGCTGAAGCAGTTCACAGTTACCATTGTCATGGTGACCTTTGCTGTCGTCCTTCTTCAAATCTGGCAGGAGATAAAGAGTGCAACAGTTCTGAGAAGCCGAGGAGAATAAAAAAAGCTCATTAATATTTCACTGAAGAGTGGTGAATGAAATCACACAGTTACTCCCATGGATTCTCTTATCAGCAGGCAAAATGGAGTGGATGGATCCTGGCACTGGCAGACGTTTTCTTGTAGGAAGAATTCAGTAACACCTTCTGTTTGAACAGATGTGTGGGGGTTTAAAGTGACTTGTTTTCACTGAACAAGAAGCTGTGCCAAACTTGACCAGCTCCCAGCTTTCCCAGTGCCCATTGCTGAAGGTCAGAGATAGCCAGTGAGTGATACCAGAACGCTGCCTTAAGATCTTTGTTCTGTGTTAATGGAAATTGAGGACTGAAGGGAGGCTGGGCATTGTCAAAGAAATAGGAACTTTGCTGTCTCAAAATAGGATGGCAGATAAGACACTGTTAGGGGCTCAAAGACCAGTGATATCTTCACTGTTAAAGGCTTCTGGCAGGTCTTTCAGAGGCAGTGATATATGAGACATTAAAATAATAACAGAATCTGATTCAGAAGCCAGCTCAATTTCAGAATACTGTGCTACTGGATGTTGTCAGGCCCTGGTGGAGTGCAGGCACAGGAGTGAATAATACAAAATCTGTAATAAAAGCACTGGTAAAATGGCCAGGAAAACAAAGTTATGGCACCTTTTCCTAGAAAATAAATCTCTTTTCTGTCCCCTAAGGCTTGTTTTCTGCCATTTGTGAGAAAGAAAGGTCCATTTTGCCATCTAATGCAGCTTGCTCCAAATGTCTTTCAATTTTCTCTAGACTACAAATTTTTTTTGCAGATCCTAACAACTTCAGGAATTCCAGTAGAAAAGCTTTTGATGGGATACGGAAAATGGGGTTATCTAACTTAGGCTCAGGGTCTAACAGTAACCTGCTTTTCCGGGCCCAATGCATCTGGCAGCATCTGGGTATGTAGTCCTGGGCAAAAAGGGTTCCAGGTGATTAAAAATAATGCCAGCACCCCAGCCCAAAAATACAGCCATCATTTTGGGCTTGGAGTTAATAGTTTATGTCTCAAGTTAATAACTGTAAGCTAAAGAAAGTTTGCATTCATTTCTGCACACATAGCAGTGAAGTTAAATTTAGTTTATAAAAAAAACAACCCACAAAAATACTGTGTAAGCATACAAATCAGGCTGTTTTGTGAAGCTCAGTAAACATAAAGGAAACAGCATTTTAATCAAAATGAGGAGTTGCATCCTCATCACCTCTCAGCACATGCATATTTCATAAGTACATGTTCTGCAAAGCAAATGCTGTGTAAGGGGCTGCTCTTCCTCAGGTCCTCATCTCCTCAGCTTTCCCAGCACAAAGTAGGCTGTCTCTGCAGAAACCCAGGGGAATGGGAGCCATACTTTCTAATGTCTGTGGGAAATATTTGATAAGATAAAATAAAATAGAGGAGCAGCCATGCAGTGGTGAGGAACACAGAGCACTCTGCTCCCAGAACGGCCGCTGGTCTCTGCCTCTGGAATCTGCAGGGCAGAAGCACTTGGGTCCCTCTTTGTCCACAGGTAATGCTCATACGAGGGGCCTGGAGCTCCCTGCGAGGAACAGGTTGTGCTCTCCCACCTGGAGCTGACGTGCAAGGACCAGGGAAGGTCCCAGGGGAGCAGCAGAACCTTTAGGTGCACACACAGTATGTACACTCCAGAAACATCCTGAGCTCCGGCGTCTGCCAGAACCTGGGATGTCCATCTGAGAGTTATGACATGCATTGGAGGACATGAGTGCACAGGGTATGAAAGGCACTTTAAAAAGACGTAGGCAATTCTCCAGAGGTTGGATCTGACATCTAAAGGCTCTTGATGCTCATTCAATGCAAAGAAGGAAATGAGAGGCTGTAACAGCCTGGCTTCCTTAAAGTATTAAACCCTATTCCTGTAATGTTGGGTAATGTCACTGTTCATGGCATGATTCAGCGAAAATCAGTCCTGTGAGCTGGGGTGGTTCAATGGTCTTGGAGGTTGAAAGGGATAGTGATTAGTCCTGATGATCCAGATGATCACACTGTTACCTTCTGGTGCATGCTCATTTATTGCCTGCATAAGAAGTCTTTATTAAACATAAAGTTTAATAGGGAGTCAAAGCCCTGGTTTAATACTTGGTAAATAGTGTGAGATCACTGTTGTGAACAGCACCATCAGTACTGCTGGGGAGTCAGGTTCCTATTAATTTCCAATTTTCTTTGGTATTAGTAGGAAGGATTGCAATGCTTTTTCTCCTCAGAACAGAGCTGGGCATTTGATGAGTTCCCACAAACTGAGAACCTGATCCATTCTTTCTCTGATGTGTTTTGACTAGACAGTGATAAATAAAATCAGTTCTTTTGTGGACTTTACTGAGCAAATCCCCCATGTGTGTCACTGGGACAGACACCATCTGTGTGCTTGTGTAAATCTGAAACACACACCCAGGAATGGAAAGCAGAGCAGAGAGAAGGACTTGGAGCTTGTGATTGCAATCATGAACGTGTTTAATATTTTGATTAAAATCCTCTCCTGATAGTTTAAAAGCTGTTGTGGATGCAAGAGAGTGTGGAGGCAATCGAGAGGATTTCTTCTTGTATTATTGTTAAACAAGTCAGCCTGAAATCTCTTCCTGTACACCTGACCAGGGCACCCTGTGACTGTGCTCATTGATCCACACCTGTATCCCCAGGAGGGGACTCATCCATGCTGGGGTTTGACTCTCCAAGCACATTCCTGTTGCCTAGGAAAACACATGGATCATGGGCATCTTTAGTAGGTGCTTCCTGGCTTTTTTTAGTGTCATGTGGTAGAAAAAATATTGATGATACCTTTAGGCTGCCAGTGTGATGTGTGTGCTGCTGCTGTGCCCAGAGCTGCCCCGGGGACGCAGCTGCGTTTCCACCCCTGTGGTGGCCCGGTGTGTGAGGGGTGTCTGGGGCGTGTGGCCACTCCTGGGGTGTCAGTGCAGGCTGTGGACGCCCCAGCCCTTCGTGCCTGGAGCTGCCACAGGGAGCCGGGGGCCAGAACCCAGTGCCCAGCTTTGCAGTCGTTTTGCAGTGATTTAATGGGAGGTATTCCAGCCTTGTGCTGCAGTGCAGAAGGGCCCAGTGTCTGTCTGCCTGTCTCTGTCTGTCTGTCTGTCTGTCTGTCCTCCCCAGCAGCTCCGAGCTGTGCTGGGGTTGAGCTGCACACGCTGAGCTGTCATCAGGTCAGGGTGAGGGGACTGGGTGTCCCCAGGGTGAGGGGACTGGGTGTCCCTGGTGACGGCTGTTTTACCAACAGTGACACTGATGGAGACTCCACTTCCCTGTGAACACAGAGTCCAGTTTGTCACCAGCCCCAGGGAATAAGATAAACATATGAATTGAAAAGATACAGTGTTTGAAAATACTCTGGCTTCTTCTCAAGCATTGTTTCTTTTATCTTTCTCTGAAATCTTCATCTCTGAGGGAGTGAGCCATGATTTCCATGTAGGCTGATGAAGAAAGATGTTTATGGCAAGGCTTTCCACAGTCCCTGGTATCCTGCTGGCACACTGTGTCCATCTTGTGCTGGCACTAAGCCTGGCTTCTGCAGTCTCTGTCACAATCTGAGTCTCAGAAACTGCAGATCAGAGAGGCTGGAACTGTCACTGCACTCGAAAGGCTGTTTGCTAAGTGTGATTTTATCTTGTTTGGGAGGTTTCCCCTCACAATCTCATTAAAATATTCATGAGTTCTTTCTCTTGACTGGAATCATTAATAAATGCTTGATGGCAGTGGCATAGCTCTGCACTTCCTTTCTGGATGGATCTTTTAATATTCCACATGTTCCTGATCTGATACCTCCTAATCAGGGTACAGCCTGTCTTAACTTGCCAGGTGTTCATCCCCTGATCATCCCTTCCTCAGACACACGTGGGACTCTGGAGAGTGGTGACACTGACCTTCCAGGGCACTTCCCAAGGCACAGATTCCCAGGAATTACAGCTGGTGACAGTCCTGGAGCCCCGCTCTAGCTGCACTGCCCCAAGCTGAAGGTTCCCCACCAAAAGCAGGGTGTTGGTAAGAGCAGTGCTAACGAGCACTGTTCTTACACAAGTTCCTGGTCCTCTAGAGGCAGAATTTGGTTCCAGAGCTTTCAATCTGTCATGAAAACTCGATTTGATCACAGCTCCTGGGACTGAATTTCCTGATCTGCTCACTCTGTCTTCCTTGGAGCTCAGTGGGAGAGAAGGTGATGGGGAAGTAAAGATGGAGCAATGAAGGGCTGGGACAACGCATGGCAGAGCTCTTGGGAATACACAGGGAAATGTGCAGTTTTACTCATGGCTCTTGCAGCCATTAATTTTATCATTATTGGAGAAAGTGTCATATACACAGCTGATTTTCTGCTGCTTCCAGATGGGGTCACAGCTGGGTCACTCCAAGCATATGCTATCTTCCTTTGTTATTCCCCCGCTTCAGAAGGGGATAACTGTGTCTTCAGCAGTTTGGATTCTACGTTTAACCCTCCCTGTGCAGTTTCCCACAGTGGTGTTACAGACTGCATAACACTGGCTTTTTCTCCAACATGCCACAGACATTTGGGAGCCTCCAAAGCAGGAGTGGTTCCCGAGCAGTGTGGCACGGCTGGGTGTGCTCAGTGATGGGTGTCACCTCACTGACACACTGGGTTACAGGTGTTCTACTGCTGCTACAGCGACACAGTAAAACCAAAACCACTCACCTCATGCTGCTCCATGAGTTCCACTCACAGCCTGCCGGGCTCTGTGTGGAATGAGGTCAGAGGGGAGGTCCCATCTCAATGGATTTTCTCTTTGGGACCATTCCTTAGCGAGGAGAATTCACTCCAGGATAAGGAATAAATACATGTACAGTGAAGGCAGTTCTTGTGTTGGGATCTCCCATCATGCAGGAGGCCAGTGGCAGAGAAGGGAAGGACCAGGCACTAAGGTAAGTCTACAGCCTGCTGCCTGCCTGGCACAGTCCAGCCAGGGCACACAAAGGTGTCTCCTCCTGTCTCAAGGCTTCTGCACCATCTTTACCTGGGCCTCTTTGGCAGAGCTGTGTTATTCCATTCCAGCACTGTTTCTTTAGAAAATTTGGGCCATGGGGGGTAGTGATAGCCCTGCCCACCTCTCTGCTTACCTATCCTTGCCTTCCCCAGCCCTACTTGAGTCCATTCATGAATTTAGGGGAAAATTGGGAGTGAAATTACAATTGCAAAGTCAGTATTTCTGTAAAGTATGAAAGATTGCAATGTGGACTCATCCCTGAGATCAGAGAATCTATTTCAGGTTAATTTGCCCCAGCCACGAGAGATGTTTCAGCGCTTGGAACTCCTTAAATGTGCAGTTCAGCTCCCTGGAGCAGAGCTGTGGGGGAAATCCCGCTGCCTTTTGTGGAGTTGCTTGGTTCTTACTGCAATTGAATTCTCTCTTTAATTTTAAGATGAAACTGATCTTTCTGTACATGTTTTGTCAGAATTTATCTGTCATGTTTAAAAAAAGATAAATAAGAAGGGGAGCTGTCTGAATTCATCCCTCCCAGGACCTTCATTTATAACTACGGAATGACTGGAGGAAATGTCACCATATTATAAGTTCAGATAAAAGCTGCCACAGAGAGTGGCAAGGTGCAGTTCAGATCATAAAGTACACTGTGTGAGGAAAACTGAAGTAAAACATCACCTGCCCAGAACGGGCAAGGCAATAAAAAGTGACTTTCTTCCCAAGAACGCCGATGAATATTTCCGTCCAAACACAAACGGGAGGCACAGGAGACTGCTCTGGCCGCAGTGTCAAAAAGCTGCGGAGAGGCAGAGGAAGGAAAGCAGGGGCAGGGAAGCGTGTGAGGAGGAAGGTGCTGAGGGCACTCGCAGGACGCTGGCGGTGCTCTGTGCCGCCGGCGCTGTGGGCAGGCAGGGTGGCTGTAGTGGCCGGGGCACAGCAGAACAGTTTTTCAGCATCTGTGAGGCTCGGGTTGGAGTCGTGCGAGGAAGGAAGGTTCGCAGAGCCCAGGCTGGGCTGAGCTACCACAGGGCAGCTGCCGGCGGGCTGCCTCACGCAGCCGCCTGCTGTTCCCGAGAGGTGTCCCCGAGCCTGTCCGGGAGCATCCGTGTGCCCGTGGGGGACTGGGAATGCGGGAGGGCACCCAGAGCCCGTCCTGCAGCCCGGCCAAGCCCGGCACGGCAGTGCCAGGGAACACGAGCATTCCAGCTGGTGTGCGAGCCCTGGAGCAGCTCGGCATTCACGGGAATGACATGCACGGCTGACATCAGCTCGCAGTATTTGCATTGGATTTCGGAGCCGGCTCGGAGGTGTGGCTTAGCGGGACTCTGCTCCAGGCTGCCGCTCCAGCCGGGAGGGAGCGGGGCCGGGAGCATCCTCGCTCCCTCTCTGCCATCCTGCCGGCACCGGCTCCTGCCTCCCTCCTGCAGCTCAGGCAGCGCAGGGTGAGTCCGACAGCCTCTCCTACGATGCGTCTGCCCGAGCTCCTCCAGCCTGAGCACAGCCCGTACCCTGCCGTCCCTCCAGCCCAGCTCGTGAGTGAGACACGGTGCCTGCCCTCCGTCAGGGGGGAATGGCATGTGGGGACCTGAGCAGCCTTAATTCACCATCTTCCAGCACGGGAACGATTTTGAAGAATTCCATTTTTTTCAGCACCTTTGCTACTTCATTGTTGCCTGGCGTTTTGAGAGCATGAGTTCTGGTCATTAGGGGTGCTGCCACTGAATATTTCTTCATCAGATGCCACAAAAGAGTGTCTAGGAAAACAAAGAAACTTGTGATGTGGAGCTGACAGTTCTGGTTTCAGCTGGTGAAAACTTGCAGAATCAGTGAGAAGGCAAAGGAAAAAATGCCCAGGACGATGTCGGTAACTCCTGGTAATTTGTCACTCAATGGGACGAGCTTCTTCACTGAGAATCACAGCATTATGGACAAACCCAGTGAGCAGAGAACTTGGAATGTCTTTCTGTTCTGCTTGACTTTTGCCATTGCACTCCCAGCCCTTCTGGGCAGCATTTATTCCCTAGTTTCCCTGCTGAAACTGCAGAATAAAACCACGGTTTCGATGATTGTGACCTCTTTGGCAGCAGATGATCTGATCAGCATCGTGCCAGTGATTATTTTCATGCTCATGCAGTGGTCAAGCGAGGCCCTCCCCCAGCCTCTGTGCACCACCTCAGCGTTTATGTATTTATTCCAGGGCATTTCTAGCAACCTGAAAGGGTCTCTTATAGTTTCTTACAACTTCTACACCCTCAGCACGACTGGGACACTGAGCTGCAGCTCCTCCAAGCGCCGCGTGAGCGTGGTATGGGCCATCCTCACCACCTGGACTGTCAGTTTGCTGATGTGCATTTTGCCTCTCTGTGGCTGGGGCAGGTACATCCCCACGTCCTGGGGCTGCTTCGCCGACGGTGCCAGTTCCTACATCCTGTTTGTGTTCGTCGTGTACTCGCTGTGCTTCTCCCTCCTGGCAGTGCTGGCTGTTCCCCTCACACTGCAGCTGCTGTGCTCAGGTGAGCCACAGCTGCTGCACACCGAGTGCCTGCAGGGCTCTGGAGCCTTCACCTCCCCTGGGACACCGCGGGGCTGCGGGGCTGCTGCCCCTCCGCTGTCACTGCTGGACCCTGGGGGCAAAACCCTGGAGCCTTTCCAAAACTCGGAGGCAGTTTTGGGGAAGGGTGTGGCTGAGAGCAGCACACAGAGCAGGAGCTTCACGGTGGGCTTTGCCCAGAAACGATTCTCGCTGATCCTGGCACTGACCAAAGTCCTTCTCTGGCTCCCAATGATGGTAAATTCTCAGATGACTTCTCTTTCCAGTGTTCACTTACATTTTAGTGGGATGTGACCTGTGGGCCATGGATTGAAACAGATGAACAGTGGCCATTGCAGTTGTTCCTTGTGGTGTAGTTGTGCCAGCAAAAGTCCTCTCCAGCAGGTCTGTGTCACTGCATGAGTTTGACTGGTGCCCAGTGGGTTTGGCAGAGCCTGGCTCATCACTCCGACACTCTCTCATCACATCACTGATGTCACGTGAATACCAGGGACAGTGAGGTCCCCCTTCGGTACTGCCAGCCATGGGACAGGGTCTGCTCAGCATTCTGGGGCTGGGAATCGAGCTGAGGGCCCCTTTGTCACGTTCTCTGAGACACTTCCTTTGGGTTAAAAAACAGGAGTTTGGTAGAAAATTGCAGTTCGGTTGCACGTTTGTAATCCCTGTAGTGCTGGGGTGGGAGGGAGTGCTGCCGTGTGCATGTGTGTGTGTTTGGGAACAGGAACCTGGGAAAGGGATCTGCTGGGAACAGGGAACACGGCTCTGGGGCAGCCACCCCTGCCCTGGGTGTGTGAGGGTGGGGTTCCTCAGTACCACATGGGACTGGCTGGCACTGGAGCTGTTCTATGGTGCTCAGCATCTGTATTTAGCTTCAGTGAGGGTTTTTCTGAGAAATGCAGTGTGAGAGGAGAACAGTCAGCATGTTTCCTCTGCTGTCTGTTAGAGCCAGAATTGTTGTGCTCAGCAAACACTAATGACAATCTGTGTCTTACAGGGGTGTCATATTCATAGTGAGATGTTCTCTTTGTTCCTGGAAGCATCTCATGTGCCCAAAGTGATTTAAATTTCAAAATGCTCTGTTTTTCAGATACAGATGGCTGTCCAGTACACCACTGGGCTGCAGAGCCTTTCGTTTGAGACACTGAGCTTCCTGCTGACCCTGCTGGCTGCCACCGTCACCCCGGTGTTTGTCCTGTCGCAGCACTGGCTCCACCTGCCCTGCGGCTGCATCATCAATTGCAGGAGGAACTCCTATGCAGTGTCTTCAGGAGATGCCAAAAGTAAGTGTGGAAGGGTTGCCTTGGTGTAACAGAGGTTGCCAGACCTTCCCTGGTAACCTTCTTGGAATCTTCTAGAGCCCTGTTTTTCCTGGGCTTTACGTAAAAACAGCTGAAGGAATGGAGTGGGTCAGGTGGAGGGGACTCACGACGATCATCTGGTCTCAACTGCAAACGTCAAAGGCTAAATATTTCTGAGGATGTGGGAGTTGTTTCCCATTCCCTGTAGGGAAAATCCTCTACCATCAGTGGATGAATTCCTGGCATTCCCTGCATGTTCAGGGAGAAAGAGCTCCTGAATCCTAGAGAAAAGCCATCCTCAGTGCATGGCTTTCACTTGCTTTAAACACATTCTCGAGGTGTGGAATGGCTTGTGCTGCCCCTGCTGCCCTTTTAGCCACTTTCCCAGAGAAAATGGCTGCAGTTCATCAAGAGGGCAGTTCCTTCTCAGAAGTCTTTCTTCTCAACAATTCATTCTTTTTATGGAGAGAAAATTGCCTGTTCCCAGCAGGAGCTGGATAATTTATTCCGTGTTTTAGCATGGCATTTGCATTGTGTTTATAATCTCGTATTTCTCCTTGGTCTCAACTCCTAAAGCAGTTTCTTTCCTTCCTGCTTAGCCAAGCGCAGCGGTTTCGAGTTTAACCTGTCATTCCAGCAAGGCTATGGAATCTACAGGATATGCCAGGAGAACCCTCCCCACCACCCCAGCGATGGTAAATCCTCGTCCTACCACAGCCTGGTGAGCTCTGAGTGCGAGGAGCCGGGGCCTGGCAGAGGCAGCGCTGCCGCCGGCTCCGGAGTCCCGCCCGTGGCATTGGGACACGGCTCCCTGGGCACCCCGGGGGGCACAGAAACAGGCCCCCCACGCCCCCCTGCTGACGGGCCAGGAGCCTGTCAGCACCAGGAGGGCACAAGCTGTGACCCATCAGCGTTCCCTGAAGGACCAGAGTGGAGGTTGTCCCACGAGGAAAGCCACAAACCGGAACTCTCGGACTGGGAGTGGTGCCGGAGTAAATCCGAGAGGACCCCTCGGCAGGTAAAACAGGAGTTTATTCTTTTCTGATAATACGTTTCCTTATGAAATAGGAATGATTTTTACTGACATTGATACTTCTATTAGTCCTATTTTTTATTACAACTCATACATGGTGTTGTATAATGTGTAGTAACCACAGACCATTTGCAGGTGCTGATCCTGCAATCATTTCTCACTTGTCTTCTCAATTATGGGGTTTTCTTATTTTGTGTGCACCTGCGTGATTTGTATGTGGTAAGAATTAAGTATGAATTACATTTATTCATCTTAATGAATAGGAAGTTTCTCTCCAAAAGACGAGATTTTCCAGAGAATTCCACTGTGGAATTCAGTGGCCATTGGGCATTACAGGAGGTGAGAGTGGGGTAAGAGCCCCTGTGAAGTCTGTGAGGCAGGAGCTGCAGAAGGCTTTAGGTTGGAAGGGATCTCTGGAAGTCACCTAATCCACCCTCCTGCTCCCAGCAGGGTGGCTTCAGAGCCAGATCAGCTCATGCTCGGCCTTTGCACGCACACAGGAGGTGCATAAAATGTATTCTGTATTCAAATATGGTAATCTCTCTCCATCTGATAAACACAAGTTTATCATCTGAGTCACAGTAGGAATTTGGCTGATATTTCAAAACTGACTGATCATCCCTTTCACAAAAAGCCAATGCTCACTCTGTTGCAGTGTGCAGAGATGAATTCCTGCATTTGGGGGCAAAAGGAAGTGCTGACTCAGCCTGGTTTTAATCTACCAGTTCTTGCCAAGGCCTCGTGTGCCATGTACAGCTTGGTTAATAAAATCACTGTATCAGTAGGTTCATAACTCTGTGGCTCTCCTTGCAGGAGTTTCCAGATGATGTTTTAAAAAATAAAAAACTCCTTTCCCCATGTCCCCTGGTGCCAGTTCAGCTGCAGCCCCGGGACTGCAGCGGGTATGAGCAGCTCTTTGTGAGCAGCTGGCAGCAACTGCCTGGGGGTGTTTTATGTGCCCTGGGGCCTTGTATGGCACTTTTGGACATACTCTTCACTACTTGCATACACAGAATCACAACCCATTCATGTCTGACACTTTCCCAAGTATAACCCAGTGCCAGGCATTACGGCTCCTATGGAGTAAAAGTTCCAGGCTTTGGAGTTACAGGTCTGCCTGGTTCTGACATTCAGCAGGAGCTGCCAGAGCTTCACACCTGACATTTGCTTTGCTGCTGGGAAAGGGCGGAGTGTGAAACCCATGCAAGCTTTGTAAAAATAACTTTAATACATTGCTCAGGTGTAGGTTGGATGACAGATCAAATTGGGCCACACATTAAATAAGTTGAAAACCATCACCCTGTCTGGAAGTCCCAAAGTGTGTAAGAAAAGTCACTCTGCTCTCACCACTCTGCATTTCTCACGTGTGTTAAAAAAGGAGACTCCCCCTGGCATTTCTTGGCCACACCCTTCTGCAGGAAATACAGGAGTGCTGGTAATATTCTCTTCAAGAAAAGCTGTAAGAACTGACAGTGGGAGGGAGAGCAGCCATCCCCCATGGATGTGGGATCAGCAAGTTTGATTGAGCTCATTGAAGAGCAGGGTGCCAGACAGGACCGGGGATGCCTTTGGTTTCCTCTGGAAGCTGTGGGCTTGCAGAGTGGCACTTCCTTGGGTGACAGTAATGATAGTGGAGCTAGTTGTCTCCTCATTGTCTGTTCTGTGAGTAAAGAGTTGCTCCATCAAAGTGATTTCTCTGGAATAGAAGTGGCGTGAGAGAATGAGGCAGCAGGGTTTATTAAACACATGATAGGCTGGCTGTAATGGAGAGGGAGAGAGAAAATGGTACTTGTCATTTCTAACTCCTGCTCAGCTGCATTTTTGAAAAATGCCTTTAACATCTCATAAAATACCTGTGTATTTCCCTTCCTAAAGAGATTGAGTGTAAATATGTCATGTCTTATTTTGCCTGTGCTTCAGTGCCCTCAGGCAACAGAAATCTCCCACGCTGGCAGTTTGTTCCAGGCTTGCTGATTATTTTTCTCTACCTCATCTGTGGGTTGCCTCAAGCAAACTCTTTGAAGAGACTCTGTACAGGACCTATTTATGTGCCCTGCAAGGAAAGAGAGGGGGAGGCTGTGCAAGTGACTTCACTGAGGAGGAGCCAGTGCAGGCAGGAGTTATGTTAACATGATAAATACACAGCACCTCACTCACTGCAGGAGAGTTGTGAACATTCCTTAAACACCAGGCACAGCACAGAAGCTGAGATAGGAATGGCCTGGAAGGTTCTCTTTGCTTCCCACTGACTGGTGGGAATCTGTACTACCCGTACCCCTCTGATGCGCTGGGCTGTTCCCATCGGGGCTCCTCCTGCTCAGGAGGATGGAGCTTGGTTCCTGATTTCCAAAGAGGTTCCTGTGGCTGGAAAATCAATGTAGCATTTCACCTTCATCTTCTCACTTTGCTGCCAGAGGTGTGTGTGGTCTGTGTGATGCTTGCTGGCTCCCTGCTGCAGTTCCACTGCCATTGGCTCTCTCTGGAATTGCAGAGTAATAGTGGGAGTAGAAACATTTGCCCAGGAGGGCAAGGCTGGATGTAGCTCCTATAGCCCTTCCCTCACAGGTATCCTCACCTGGGATGCTCCGTTGCACCTCCTGGTACTGACTGATACAAATCCAGGTCTGTGTGCACCGGGCAGGCCAATGGCAAGTGCTGGGCTCAGGCCATCTGAGGTGAGCTAGTCTCTTCCTGTCATACCCCCTTGGCTCTACATTTACTGCAGTCAGCCTCAGAAAAGGCAGATCGTTGCAGTAATTAATTTCACTGCAGATAATTTTAATTTTTAGGGAAGTGAAAGACTAAGCCTCTATTTTAAAACAAACAGAAAACTCATTGTCTCTGGAAAGAAAAAGCCCGAGTCCTGACTGGAAACATTCTAAAAATAGACCTTTTCATCTCGAGTTGTGTTTGACCAAAACAATTAGGAATGCAAACTCCTCAGAGCTGTTTTAGATTGCTGGTTTTCTGTTTGGGAAGGCAGCATGGCCCAGTGGGAGCAACACAGACATGGCACAACTTGTGTGTGCTCTCTGTGCAGAAACCTGTCCCAGAGAGAGGTGCAGACTCCAGAACGTCTGTGCTTCACTGTGACACTGCTGGCACACCTGGTTGCTTATTCCAGGGCCCGTGAAAACGGGAATTGTGAGGGAGAACCTACAAAGTGCCTTGTGCTTGAGTCCGTCACCAGACACTGTAGAACCAGCTGGGATGGTGTCCCAGTGTCCCACTCAGCCTCCAGCTGCTGCTTTGAGCATTTCCAAAGGGAGATCTGTCTGTCAGAGCCTATTCCAGCTGCTGTGGGACTCAGATACATCCCAGCCTTTCCTATGCACAATATCCTCCCTGATGAATCCAGCCCAGGCTCCACTCAGGCAGCAGGAGCAGGACAGGGAACCTGGGCCAGACCCACAGTGATGGTGGGGAAGGTTTTGCCTCATGGCAACCACAGCTGCTTCCTGTCTTCTGTGAACTCTGGAAGGTGGATATGTAATTAATAATGAGGGGATTTGCTTTATCAATTCTGCAGAGATTTCTCTGCTCAGAATGCATCGGCATTCCATAAGGAACAAGGACATTTGTGAATTACTTCACCAGGATTTTTTTGTCTTTTCTTTTTAAAAATGTCTGTGCTGGTACATGGAGTTCTCCAGTGAAATCCCTGTCCCAGATTGCAACAGCCAGAAGATTCTCCAGGCATTGTGGGCAGGGGCTGCATGGGGGAATGCCCAGAGGTAGGAAATCCTTTCCACAAACAGTGGGACTGGGTGAGGGAAGGGCCGGGAGCTGAAGGCAAACAGCACAGCCATGGAGATCCTTCAGTGTTCCTGAGGGATCAAATATATATTATTAGATAGATCAGGCAATTTTGAAAGCTGCCAACTTGGTGTGTCTGTGCAGCAGAGCTGCAGAACACAGCCCTGCAGAGGCACAGCCCTGACTTCAGGCTGGGCTGCAGCTCTGGTCAGTCCTGGCTGGTATTTCGGGGTGTTTCCTTCAAGCTGATCTCAGCAGAAAGAGCAACTTTGGCTTCCAGAATGTTCTGTTTGGGGAATGCCATGATTTTGTTAACTGAAACATTTGAGTATTTCCAAATGGAAACCTTTCAATGCTACCAGAAATCAAGAAATTAATTGTAAAAGGGTAAATATTTTATAGAATCCCAGAATTCCAGAATGGTGTGGGTTGGAAGGGCCCTTGAAGTTCATCCCATCCCACCCCCTGCCATGGCAGGGACACCTTCCACTGTCGCAGGCCTCTCCAAGCCCCAGTGTCCAGCCTGGCCTTGGGCACTGCCAGGGATCCAGGGGCAGCCACAGCTGCTCTCATATCTGTATAAATACCTATGTGCATGTGAACGTGGAGTAAAGAAAGCCTTTATGTAGCTACATATGTGGACATGCAGGGAAAAGTAGCTGTGAGTGGGTAAAGAATAGAGCAGAGTGAATTGTAAACCTGCTCTATTCAACCAGAGGAGTGTCTGATCCTTCATCTCTCCTGGCTGAGAGTGAGTGAGGTGTCAGGAAGAGAAGTTTTCCCTTTGCAGGATCAGTCTTGGATAGCCAGGATAGCCTGGACTCTGAGTTTCCTGTTCGTCCTTAGAAACACGTGTGGAACTGCTTTAAAAAGAGAAGGGATAGTGTAAATTGTGTGGGAGAGTTGTGTTTGTTATTTCTTTTCGAACCAGTTTTCCTTTAAATGCAGGAATGCAAGGTGTGTGGGAAAAGCAGGAAAGGGGCCTTGGGGCAGAGCCCTCGGGCTGGGCTGGGGCAGTGGGCTGGCAGACGTTCAGGAACAGCACCGTGGGTTTCTTTCTGCTTCCACTGAGGTAAAACCGAGCCACAGCCTGCCACAGCTCTGGGTGCTCCTGTTCCCCCCGAACAAGGCAGAGCTGGGAGCAGGGACCTGCACGGGGGCACTGGAGGCCACTCTGTTACTCAGAGTCCTTCTGCTGCCTCCTGCTCTGGAGGGAAATTGCACTGTTAGGCTGCAAACCAGGAAGCTGAACTGCAGGGAACCGTGGAAGTGGGAGGTAAAATACTTCACAGGATGTACCTGTAGGGTCTGGTTTGCTGGTGGATTCCTATTTATTGCCATGGATGTGTCATGAGAAGCAAAAATGGGTATTTAATAATGGTATCAAGGACAAGATAAAGGTCACATTCTGTTCTCATTAATAATAATTTATACTGAAAGAAATTCCAGTAATAATCAGTGTTACCTGGCTGTACCTAAACCCAGATAAATGTGTTTATCCCTCCCTTGGGCCCCATAACCATGGGTTTAATCCCAGTACTGGTATCCACAGTGCTCCCCAGAGCATGGCATTGTGGTTTGCAGGGACAAATGGATTCTGAACTTTACAAACAGGTGAAGGTGTCTGGAATTGAACAACATTTCCACTGGAACTGTTCTAGCGGGAAATTACAGCGTTCAGTGCCTCCCTGGGCAGTGACTGGGCAGTGACATAGGAGACTTGATGGATCTTTTTCGCTTTAACAGTAAATACTGATTTCTCAAGAGAAAATTTGGCAAGACTTTCAGAAAGAGGCACTAAGTGATTGGGAAATGTCTCATTCTCCAGACCTGGAGTGTTCATTCCAGCAAGTGGAGATTGCTCATACATCTCCTCCATCTTCCTCATGTTCAGTCTGACAAATCAAAGTGTTTGATTAAAGAGGACATAACCTTGCACTGAAGGAATCAGCTTTTATTTAAACTGTTTTTCATATTCTGTAGATGTCGTAGTGAGTCACAGTCACTTGGGATTTCATACACTAAGGTGTATAGTAACACTGAAGACTTCTTGCTACTCTTTGAAGTCATAAATACCAAGTGTCTAAATTTCTGCAAGGAAAAGGCAGTAAGATGAGTTAACAAACTGAGCATACTTGGCTCATTTATGATGGATTTTGACTTGGCCAATGCTCATCGCTAATGTCCTTGTTCCCCCTGCAGCGCGCGGGCGGGGCCCTGGCCGTCCCTCTGTGCGCATTCCAGGGCACTGTGTCTCTCCAGGCCCCCACCGGGAAAACGCTCTCCTTGTCCACCTACGAGGTGAGCTCCGAGGGGCAGAAAATAACCCCCATGGCCAAGAAAATCGAGGTGTATCGCTCCAAAAGCGTGGGGCATGAGCCGAGCCCGGGGGAGCCTCGGGACGCGTTTGCTGACACGAGCGTTAAGATTCACTTGGAGGTGCTGGAGATCTGTGACAATGAAGAGGCCTTGGACACCGTGTCCATCATCAGCAACATCAGCCAGTCCTCCACGCAGGCACGGTCACCCTCCCTGCGCTACTCCCGCAAGGAGAACAGGTTTGTGTCCTGTGAGCTGGGGGAAAGTGCCTCCTACTCCCTGCTCATCCCCTCGCACAGCCCCGGCAGCGATTTCAGCATCTCCATCCCAGACACCGTGGAGGCTCATCGGCAGAACAGGCAAAAGCAGCACTCGGACAGGGCTGGGTACCAGGAGGAGATACAGCTGCTGAACAAAGCCTACAGAGAGCAGGAGGAACAGGGTAACAGCAGCTAAAAGGGGTTTAATCTACACGCCTCAACTGCTCTGACAGACAGTGCTCCTCTTGGCACAAGTTACCCAAGCAAATACAATATCAGCTGGTTTTTTCCTATCATACAGATTTTATTTGGCTGCACTGTTGAATCAATTTGAACTGTTAATGCTATATCAAGGGGATAACGAATACTCAAGTGCTTTACAGCTTTCCATAGTGGATTTTAAGTTATTTATTTATATATCTATTTATTTGAGGAACATGTGTGTCTAAAGAGAATCCTAAATAAAGTCTTAAACCGCAGCCTTGGTGTTTGTTGGCACTGGGTGGTGTGTCTGCAGGAACCTGTGGAAATGAGGGAGCAGCTCCACAGGTGGGAGCTGTCAACATCTAAATCGACGTACTACTAGAAATACTTTTGTAACACCTGGGCATCACTTAGAGCTCATTGCCTGCTCTTTATTTCACAGATTAAATCTCCCTTCTTGTTGATTAGGCCTGAAAGTAGGCGAAGATCAAACATGAAGAAAATGGTCCATATTCCCCATTCCGCAGCGCACGGGCCGGCCGGGGACTCGAACCTGCGGCGCTGAGGGGCGGGCTCGGTCGGGCCGGGACTCGAACCCGCGGCGCGGGCGCTGCGGCGCGGGCGGAAGTGCGGCGGCGGATGAGGCGGGCGGTGCCGGCGGACGAGGCGGGGCCGGGCCGAGTGGAGCCGCGCCGGGCCGGGCTGTGCGGCTGCTCCG
>VZTJ01000237.1:303594-350180 GCA_013397795.1 Orthonyx spaldingii
GGGCGGGGACGGCACCCCGGGCACCTGAAGGGCCGCGAGATCGGGCTGTGGTACGCGCGCAAGCAGGGCCAGAAGAGCCGGGACGCGGACCGGCAGCAGGTGAGGGCGGCGGGGACGTGTCCCGGGGACGGGGCTCAGCCGGCGGCAGGGACGGGGCTCTGCGCCTCTGCACCGTGGAGCCGCGCGCAGGGAAAAACGCAGATTTGTGCTCATGTCGAAGAGCCTCGGTAGGCGGAGAACGCCGTGCGAGCGTTGCTAACGCAGTTGTTTGTGGATACACGGAGCCCGCGCTGATGGAAGCTGTGTTTTTCTGCCCTAGAGAGCTGTGGTGCGCATGGACGAGCGCAGGGAAGAGCAAATCGTGCAGCTGCTGAATTCTGTCCAACCTAAAAACGACAAAGAGCAAGAAACCATGTCCTGGTGGTCTGGAGATGAAGAAGGGTAAAGAGATACAATTTCGAGTTCTTTTATGTATATTGAATTGCACAAACTTTATGTGAGCTGGCAGGAAGATGTGTCAGAAATTATTTGCCTTTATTGAGTGAATTGGCTTAACAAATATCCTCAGTTTTTTCCACATGTATTGTCACACTGAAATGGTTGTAGCCATTGCTGTAAAACTCTTTCATTATTGCTGAGTTTGGGGTATTAAATTTCTACTTAAATTCATAAAACTTATAACCAATCTCAAAGCCTAGCACCGTAGATATATGGGATTTTTCAGCTCCCCTGGCCTCTGGAATTACTCTTCTAGAGGTGGCTTTTGACTTCTGTTTTCAGTTATTGAGCAGCCTTGGAACATTTTCCCAGTGCAGGGTGTGTTCTGGACTTGTTAAGGATTTTCAGGAGTAGCTGGAATAGGCAGGTGTGCTGAAATAAGGGGACTGGGGATCCGTTTTGCTAAGGGACCCAGTTACAGGGCAGGGGATCAAATGCTAATTCTCTGATGGTGTTTTGTTGCTTTGTAGCTTCGTTTGGTACAAAATAATGTGTTCTTTTTTAGATCCTGATGGCAGGTTTTTGGTGGTTGGTAGTTTGAGACTTTACTTGGTTTAAAGACACTCACTGTGGTGACAGACCCAGAGAAGCTGTGGCTGCCCCTGCATCCCTGGGACTGTCCAGGGCCAGGCTAGAGCAGGCCTGGGGCACCCTGGGACAGTGGGAGGTGTCCCTGCCCATGGCAGGGGTGGCACTGGATGGACTTTAAGGTCTCTTCCAACCCAAACCATTCCATGATTCTCTGTTCCCATGGACTGCTTGTTCATTAACTGCTGGGTGTAAGTCCATGCACTCTGCATGTGGCCAGGCACAGCTGGCGGAATCTCTGAAGTTTTTGTTGTGTGATTCCAGCCCTACTCCAGAACAGCCTGCCAAAGTGAAACCAGATGCTGAGAAAGCTCCTGTAAGACAGAGACCAGCCTTGGAAAAAACATCCCTGGATTTGGATGTGGAATATCTCTGTGAAAAAAATGAGCAGGATGCTGATTTAGATGAGCAGCTTAAAGAAGACTTAATGAAGAAGAGATCTGATCCCAGATATATTGAAATGCAGGTACTTTTCCCTGTGTTAGGTTGAAAACTTTGCATTGAATTTTTTTTTAGATTAATCTAACCTGAAAATATAATATCTTGTAATTTACTAGGAAGTTGTCAGGATGTTGCTTTTGCTAAAAATTATTTCTAGAATTCATAAAATTCATACCTATTGCCATAGAACAGAGATTAAAAATGGGAAATTACAAATTTCAGAAACAGAATCTGAAATTTGAAGCTGCCATGTTGTTTCATTGGGTGGGTTCCTCTTTGTTTTTTGTGGATTGTGTCCCTGCAATTATGTCTGAAACTGAAAGCACAGCACTGGGCTCTGAAGGAATTACCTCTTGAAAACAGAGGTTTTGTTGTTAACAGCCACATACAGAAACTTGTCTTAGCCTGAACACCAGTTCTCTCTTCCATACCAGGCCCTGCTCTTGCACCTGGATATGCCTACCTTATCATGTAGTGCATTGTTGGGCTGAAAGTATGTTTCTAAATTGAACGAAACTGAAAACACACATGGAGCTAAAGTTATTTCCCATGGGCCTGTGTTTATACCAGTGTTGCTGAGCAGTTTGTCATTATTTTGCAGTTTAGCGTGGATTAGCAGTGAAATCTGTCCCATTGCTTCAGTGTTGAGAAAGTGTTTAAAGATAAATGTTTTTTTCTTTTTCCCCAGAGATTCCGAGAGAAGCTGCCCTCTTACGGGATGAGAGAGGTGAGTGTGTGTTTAAAGAGGGAGGATCTGTGGGGCTGTGCTCCAGAGCAGGAGCTGTGCCCTGTGACTGGCAGCAACCCTTTGTGGCCTTCAGGAAGGGGAGAAGCCCCCCAGGTTCTGAGCCTGGGGGTGGTTTCTTTCCAGACAGTACTATGGGCTCACTGATGGTGGTGTGGGGCTCAATACAGCATTCTCATGGGAATGTAACCTGGAATATCATGGGAACACATGGCTGCTACATACATTTACTAATGGGTCATCTTTTTCTGCCAGTTAAGCTTCTGGAAGGTTCCGGGTTACTCAGATTGTTATGCTTTCTTCTGTGTATAAAATTGGGCCCTTTGTTGAACAATTAGCCACTTTAGAATTGAATATAATGCCAATTAAGCCTTTTTAGCTTTAACCACAGACTTCATGTCTGCACTGCTGGCCCTCAGTGCCATTAGTTTCCCAGTCACAGAATAAGGTCAGTGGCAGTAGGGGCTGTTATTAATTGTTGTTAATTCTTCAGCTGATATCCCCAGAATAGATATTCTGGTATGTTTGCTTTTGCAGGCTCAGTGGATGATTAGCATTTGTTTCTGAAAATAGTCATGCTCCCCTTATCAGTCCTTGGGATGCGGAGGTAGAGGCTGGGAAACTGTTCCTGTTGGTACAAGAAATGTTAAAATATTTTGCTGGAAACCTTTACTTCATACAGGCTTGGAGTCCAGCAGGGCAAACTCTTGTGTTCAGTCTCCAAAGATCTACGGGAGAAGAAAGTACGAAGAAGAAAGGTTAAAAATGTATTTCAGGCTTTCATTTTAGTTCTTTTATTTTGTTTTCATACAGGATCTAAAGTATTTAAAGCTAGTGTTGAGGTTGGGTGTGCTTTAAACCCTACACATGGGAAGTGCAAATGTGCAGAAGTGGCTTCTGTGAGGTTTAAACTAAACTTTTTTTGTAGCATTACAAGAAGCAGCCGAGCATTTCTTCAGCTGACACTTTGCTCAGAGTCAATCCCACAGGAGCAGAGAATTGTCAAAACGCTCTAAAATCTGTTTGCAGCAACAAGACAGGAATTGTTTTGTGTCTGTTTGGGTCAGGAGCTTGTGAAGCTGATCAACAGCAACCGCGTGACGGTGATCAGCGGCGAGACGGGCTGCGGGAAGACCACGCAGGTGACGCAGTTCATCCTGGACGATCACATCGAGCGCGGCCTGGGCTCCACCTGCCGCATCGTGTGCACCCAGCCCCGCAGGATCAGCGCCATCTCCGTGAGTGCCCCTCCCCTGCGCCCGCACTCAGCACACCCCAGCTGCTCCCTGCTCCTTTCCGGCGCCTCAGAGTCTGTTGCAAGTAACAGTTCTGTTAATGTGCACTAATTGGATGTGCACAAGGTTTGGCCATTGATGGAGCACTGCCACTGCAGCCTCGTTCTTCCCTGACTTTAGTCATGGGTTATATCTGTGATTTTAATGGATTTGGGCAGTGCAAATGTCAATTAAGATAAAAACTAATGTTGTGTCGGGCCCCCTAGAGGTGTGTTAATGACCAGGAAAGAATCTGGCTTTCAGGTACTCAGTAGTTACTGTCCTTAATAGTTTGGTGTCAGGAGGGCAAAGCTCAGCCTGCTGAAAGGGGAATGTGCTGCTAGTGCCCGAGGGGGTGCGTTCCTCCAAAGGCTGTCCTGGGTCACGGACTTGGCCCTGGGTTGCTGCTCTCAGGAGGAGAAAAGGTGGTTTTCGGGGCATTTCTTTGTTATTTACAAACCATCTCAGTTCCAGGTGTTCCTACTGATGAGTAGCTCAGTCATGGATCAGCCTGACTTTCTTTCTCCCCTCAGGTGGCTGAGAGGGTGGCTGCTGAGCGGGCAGAGGGCTGTGGCAATGGCAGGAGCACGGGGTACCAGATCCGCCTGCAGAGGTGAGCACTCCGTGGGAAGGGCCTGCTGGTGTCCACAGGAGACAATTTGAAAAGTAGTTCTAAAAATAAACAACTGCTCTCCTGCTGATATTTTCCCCTAAAGGAATTCCTGCGAGGAAGGAATGAGGTTTTTGAATTTTAGGAAAAGGTTTGAGTGTAGTTAATGTGTTTTATACCTTGTGTGACACGTTAGGCTTTGTCTAGTAAGTCCTATTTTCAGGCCTTGTAAAAGGTTCTGCTGTGGGCAGAAATAAAACTGATGTCCCTAATCCATGAATTTCAAGGGAAAGTGAAAATGCTAAAGAGGAGAATGCTCCAAACCATATTTCTGTGGAAAGCTGTGTGTTTGCTACACATATCTACAGTCTGATTCCCTGGGACCATGTAACAGGAGTGGTGACAGGAGTTTGCAGAGCAAAAGCTCTTACATTTGGAGTCAGCTGTAATTTTAAAGGGTATCTGAAGTGGTACCAGCAAATAATGGAACCCTATTGTTGAAGCAAAACTGCTGGTGAGAGAGAGGACAGCTCAGCCCTCCCAGCCTTTCAGTTGGAGTTCATAGAATCTCTCTGCTGTTTCTCTTTGCTCACAGTGCTGTGCATGTGAGTGCCCTCTGCTGAGCCTGGAGAGCTGCAGGAGCTGGGGATCAGCACCTCAGTGTGCAGGAGGTGGCAAAGGATGTCTGGGAAGTCAGGGCCTCTGCCTGGTCCATTCCCCATCCACAAAAGTGATGCAGCAGTGGCCTAATTCCTTGTTCCTCCCATGGTGCTGTGAGGGAGGGAGGCACATCTGCACCATGCCTGGAATGGCACCTGCAGTTGGAGTTTCAGCTTTCAAAGTATTTTGTTAAATACAGAAGAGAACTGAGGAGTTCTTATTGTTTCTCTTTCAGTTGGTTGCCAAGGAAACAAGGTTCAATTTTGTACTGTACCACAGGAATTGTCCTGCAGTGGCTTCAGTCAGATAAGTAAGAGCTCCTGTTTAATGAGACACTGAATGCAATTATGAGTCCTGAGCTGTTCCAAACAGTCACGGCTCTGCTTTTTAATTTTTCTAAAAACAAAAGTTTTCCTTCCTCCCCTTCTATTTTAGGCACTTGTCCAGCATTAGTCATGTAGTTCTTGATGAAATCCATGAAAGAAATCTTCAGTCAGATGTTTTAATGAGCATTATTAAAGATCTTCTGAATGTTCGACTGGATCTGAAAGTCATACTGATGAGTGCTACTTTAAATGCAGAGAAGTTTTCCGAGTACTTTGGTAGGTGAAATGCTTCCTAGGAATGTTCCTCTTAAGTAATTTAGGCTTCTACAGTATAGTGCAGTTCTTGAATTATAGAATTGATTTGTATCAAAAGAAGAAATTACTTCCATTTTTCAAATATTTGCCAGCTGCTGGAGATGCAATTTCCCTCAGTTTTATCTCTTTATGACCCGATATTGCTTCTGGTTTTGCTTTTCAGACGTTATGGAAGCAGAATCCAGAGTGTTTTCCTAGTAAATATTTACCATGGTTTAGCATTTTTGGTGTGAGAGGGCAAGCAGATTGAACTTTTAGTTGTTCAGTATCCCAGCTTTTTCCAGTAGCTGAAACCAGTTGAACATCCTGGTGTGCAAAATGCTGCCTGCTGCCTATGCTTTTTTATTCAGCAGCCTTATGTGGGGTGAATTTGGCATCTTCCATGACAATTGGAAATGTCCTGTAGACATGGCAGCTATATTGGAGAAATAGTGAGGAATGTTTATTGCTTCTGTTCTTTCAGTGCAGTATTTCATCAGCAGTTCTAAACCTGAGTTGTGCCTCCCTCCACAGACCATTGCCCAATGATTCACATCCCTGGGTTCACTTTCCCAGTGGTGGAATATCTGCTCGAAGATGTCATTGAGAAGTTGAGGTAAGTGTTTTTTCTGAAGTCATTTCAGAGAGTATTTGGGGGGGGTTTAGCTTAGTGTATGTACACTCAAAGATTAACTTGGCAAAAGAAGAATTGCCTGTATCTTTCAACAAAACCTTCCAAAGGGGGCCTTGTACAGCAATGACACCTGCTTGGTGTAATTAAAAGCACACAGCTGCTTGGGAATGTTAGCTTGAGGGGGAGGACAATGTCTCAGTTGGTGTGGTGAATTTTCAGGCCTCTAAATCAAACCAGTCTTTCTTTCTGTTGACTTTTTTTTCCTGCATGTGCTCATGCTTACTAGGGTCGGTCCTGCTTTTGTAAGGTTTCTGTCAGAAGAGAAATTGAAGATTCTTACACATGGTCTAGCTAAAGCACAGCATATTGTTCATGGTTTGGAAAACTGCTGTGCAGCTGCTCTAAATTCCCTCAGTTTCAAATGGAATTGTGTTTGCTCCTCCTGTGTAAAGGTACACCCCGGAGAAGATGGACCGGGGGCTGCACTGGAGGAAGGGCTTCATGCACGGCCAAGTGAGCAGGCCAGAGAAGGAGGAGAAGGAGAAGATCTACAGGGAGCAGTGGCCAGGCTACCTACGGCAGCTGCAGGACAGGTTGGGCCCAAGTTTCTCCTCTGCTTTCAGTTTTCAGGCAGCTTTTAAGTGAGAACATAAATTAGTGCTGTATTGTGTTGCTGGGCTTCAGTAATGGTGGGGCAGTGGCTGCTGTGGAAAATGATGATGGGATTGCCTGTGCAGGTGGCTGGCAACCAGTGAAGTGCTTTGGAGAAAGCAGAATTAGCTCCCTTTGCCTATGCAGACTCTGAGTGGTTCAAGCTAAATTTCAATTCATTACCTGAATACAAATTGTCAGTCCCTGGCTCATCCATGAGGAGGAGAGAGGTCATGGAGGTACCTCAAAGACAGCTCAGTCATGGCATGGTAGTTCATCAACTGTTCTGAACGGACAGTGATCACACTGAAGTAAATGTGGAGAGTACTTTGGAGGTGCAGGAATTGCTCAGATGAAGAAGTGAGCTGAGTGGGGGTGGGTTGATGGCTGGGTGGCTCACTCAGCCTGGCAGCAGGAGCAGGAGCCCCTGGCTTTGTGTGGTCCAAGGGCCCAGTGCCTGTGCTTTCCCTGCTGCAGGTATTCAGCAAGCACAATCGATGCCCTGGAAATGATGGATGATGACAAGGTGGACCTGGACCTTGTAGCAGCACTGATCAGACACATCGTGCTGGAAGAGGAGGTACAGTGGGGCTGAGCTGGGGGCAGTGGCAGTGCCAGAGCTGGCAGTGACTTTGGCTGGTCACACAGAAGAGAAATTTTTGTTTTGCTCTTCTAAGTAATTGAACAGCTTTGAATTACTCTTACATTCAGATAAATACATGTAGGCAGCTCTTTTATAGCAACAAACCTTGATAGACTGGGTCAGTGAGGTTTCAGATCTCACACACCCACCATGTATCTATCAGTGTGCAAGGAGCTGGCTCTCTGTGCAGTGTGTGATGTGTTCTGACGTCTCTTCCCTCCACTCCCTCTTTTCCCTGTAGGATGGTGCAATTCTGGTGTTCCTGCCAGGCTGGGATAACATCAGCACTTTGCATGAGCTCTTGATGTCACAACTCATGTTTAAGTCAGGTAAAACCCGAACTCTGCATGGGAGCTGTGGCAGTAGCATTGGTGGCAGGCTCTTTTTGCATGGGGTTGCTGCGGTTGCACTGGATTCATGATTTCCTCATCTCTCCTCTCCAAAGTGTTCAGCAGTTTTTGTGTGTCTGTGGTATCTTTCCTCTGCTAACAACAACTCATTTTCCCCAGTGTGGGAGTGACAATCTGAAAAACAGCCTGACCTGCATCTTCCTCTTGTCGTTTCCTGTAGCTGGGAGAACTCCCACCGAAAACTGAACTCGGTTCTGTGCGCGCGTCCTCTGCGCCTCGTCCTTGAGCAGCCTCCCCTGCTTTGCTGGCAGCTCCCTTAAATCCTGTTTATTTGAGAAGCTGTCTTACAGACTCAAGTACTCTGTGCCTGTCTGACACACTTTAACTTGTCCTTTTGCATCTCTCGTGTTTCCATCTCAACTGTCTTAGCTGGGCTCTTGATTGTTCAGATGTTGACTTGCAGTGTGGTTGTGTACAACCCACAGATGCAGAATTCCAGTTTATTGAAAGATTGAGTGCCAGTTTGTGTATTAAATTTGACCAATTACTAAATAACTTCAGAATTTAAAAATGAAATCTAAATTACTGTACAAAACTTCATATATTTTCTTGAACTTGTCATGTTGTAGCATCATACAAAAGGCATTTATGCCTTTTTACTTTAAAATTTGTTTTTGTGATCAAAAAACTTGTGATCTCAGAGCAGGAAACAGTAGTCTGACTTGCAGCCTATTTTCTCTGTTCTTCATACTTGATTTAGTTGCTTTTCCTGTCAAATTGGAAGTTTCTGTGCTTACACCATCTCTTTTACTGATTTTTAACTTTCAGATAGATTTATTATCATACCTTTGCATTCATTGATGCCTACTGTTAACCAGACTCAGGTATGCTGCTCTTTTATTGCAATATTTCACAACTACAAAAAAAGAAGAATGAAGCACATGTTTGGTTTTGGCAAACACATAAATGGGCCCTGGGTAATTACAGGTGTTCAAGAAGACCCCGCCAGGAGTGAGGAAAATCGTGATTGCAACCAACATTGCAGAGACCAGGTAAATGCCTGCCTGCCCAGAGCCCTGAAAGCTGTGTGTTTAACAAAAGAAAGGGAAGTGATAATTTAAAGTATAAACCTGTTTGGTGTTCCCAAAAATACGTTTCTGTGTTTGTGTCATTAATTTACTTTGTCTTCAGGAATATTTCTAGACTAAACAGAGTTTGTCTACAATTGTTTTAAACAGTTCAGCTAACTACATTGTTTTGAACAGTTAAACTACAGGAATACTAAGCAATTACTAGAATGACTTGTGCATGATAATCTGAGCTGCCTGTCCTCTCTTCAGAACCCGAGTGGGGACTTCTGCCAGACACAGGAGAATAAATCAGCTCTTTCTTGAACTATTCAGTAATATAGTTCTTAATGAAGTTCCAAACATGGACTTTTTAATTGCTGACTCTGGGAGGGTATAAAGAGAGGCCAAACCCAATCCTAGGTCGCACTTGCAAAGATGAAAAGTTGCATTTTTTTCAATTTTTTTTCAACAGCATCACAATCGATGACGTCGTGTTTGTTATAGATGGAGGGAAAATTAAGGAGACTCACTTTGACACCCAGAACAACATGAGCACCATGGCAGCAGAGTGGGTCAGCAAAGCCAATGCCAAGCAGAGGAAGGGTCGGGCAGGAAGGTAAGAACAGTGGGGTGCTTAGGGAGGTTTGGGGATGTTGAGTTTCCAACTGTGCTGAAGGTTCTTCTTCATTATTTGCATGTGCTGGCACAGCTGGCTCCTCTTCCTGGGCAAGGAATGGTTTCCTTCTTGGGAAACTGAATTGACTTGTGCTGCATTTAACTACAGAGTTTCCCTTCTATAGAAGAATATCCCGCATTTTATTTTAATTTTTGTCACTGTTTGCCCTCACACCTGGTGAGGCTGATACATTAATGTGGAAGTGGCATAAAAATTAATTTCTGTGTTCTCTATGCCTTTTTCTTTCTGTTGAGTCTGTGTTTCTGAAGACTGAAGTGGCTTTTACAATTGGATACGCTTCAGTTCTAATTCCTTGAGGAGTTTTGGGAAGCTCCAAAGCAAACACAATCATAATGTCACAGTTTCATAAGGAAAAAAAAAACCCCAACAAACGACCAAACCCAAAAGAATTGTCTCTAAATCCTTGCAGAGTTCAGCCAGGCCACTGTTACCATCTGTACAACGGGCTGCGTGCCAGCCTTCTGGATGATTATCAGTTACCAGAGATCCTCAGGACACCTTTAGAAGAACTCTGCTTACAAATCAAGGTAAATGGAGGAATCTTCAAATACATTTATTATCTACTTTTCCATTGGGATAAGTGGTTGAGAGAACAAGTTAATGCAGCTGTGAGCCCAGGGTTGTTAAGCCAAAATTTTGTTACACCAGAAATGTAGTGTATTTAGCCAATAATTGCAGCAACTTTTGTAAGTGCACACTTGTATCTGGGTGCATTGAGCCCAGGGGAAACAGAATTGTCTGGTATCAATAAAAGATGAAGTGTACTAACAAAAATTTGGGCTGTGCTTTCCCCCAAATATCAAATATCATTCAGTCAGAGAAGCTCCAGTGAGAATGCCATGGAGTCAATTTATGTGATTTCGTAAAAGAATTTTACACTACAAAGTAGTTTTAGAACTGGTGTGAATTTCCCTTTTTGGCAGTTTGCATTGAATTTCTTATGCAGGCAGAAGGAATGCCATGTGTATGTGAACTGAATGAAGAATAGATCCTCTGCTACAAATTTCGTCACTAATACATTTTTGTCCTTCGTTCTTAACTAAAGAAATTCTAACCCAAGCTGTGAATTACTCACACTATTGCAATGAGTGTGGTTACTGCTAACTAATTTTAGGCGACCATCTTTCTCCAGTTGCTGCAGGTTTGTGATTTTTGTTTTTGTTGTGATTTTCCTTTCAGATCCTGAAGCTTGGTGGAATTGCCTATTTTCTGAGCAAACTGATGGACCCCCCATCTAGTGATGCTGTGAAGTTGGCCATCAATCACCTCATGGAGCTGGTAAAGTGTTGCTTTCTGTGCAGGAGTGATCTGTTAGAGCCCTGGTGCTGTGTGTGTCACCAGACAGGTCTGAGGGCACAGCTCTGGGCACTGCAACCCCTCACCCTTCGTGCAGAGCCTGATGTACCCTCCCTGCACAGAGGGAGCACCACACAATCCATGGTGCTTATGGGCTCTGCAGAGTAGTTCTGAGGGACTTTTCAAATTACTGCAAACAGACACGTGACCCTGCATTTAAGCTCCCTGCAGGTGTCAATTTAACTCCCTTCTCTGTACCCCCTGCTGCATCCCCAGCCTTCCTGTTCCAGGAGGCTCAGTGAGGAGTTTGAGACAAATGAGGCATATGGGAGAAGTTCCTTGTATGTCCTTGTTGCCTTGGGTGCTGGGGAAGGAGAGATTGATGACACATCTGTTCTGGTGGCTCCTTGCTCTGGTGTCATTTGTACAAATGAGTTGTAGCCATACATAGAAGCATCTGCTTTGGATGTTAGTGGGTGATACCCATGTACCAGTGGCCTTTCCAAGGAAATCCTCCCCATTCCATCTGACATGTTTGTTGTTTGCTGTCTGCCCTTGTCCTGGCAGAATGCTCTGGACAGGCAGGAGGAGCTGACCCCGCTGGGCGTGCACCTGGCACGGCTGCCTGTGGAGCCCCACATCGGGAAGATGATCCTGTTCGGAGCCTTGTTCTGCTGCCTGGACCCCGTGCTGACCATTGCAGCCAGCCTCAGCTTCAAGGACCCTTTTGTCATTCCTCTGGTAGAGTCTCACCACAATTACACGTGGCAGTTTAAGAATCTCAGGAGGATACTGGGACTTAGTGAGGTGTTATAGTTTAAGAGCACTTTCATGAATGTCATGTTTAATTTTTACTAGTGAGATTGCCTTCAAGTACTATGAATTACCATTTTTCCTACACATTATTGGAAATAGCTGTAATTTTCATGTATGTTACACACAAAGTACTGCTGTACAGGCGTACCTGAATTAGGAAGAGAGAACTGTCATGTCAGTCTGGGTGTTATATAGGTTCTAATTTTTAGGGCAAAGAGAAAATCGCAGATGCAAGAAGAAAGGAGCTGTCAAAGAACTCGAAAAGCGACCATCTGACTGTGGTGAATGCTTTCACTGTAAGCATGTTTTCATGTGCTTTTTTTCTTCTACAATTTTAATTTGAGTAATATAGATGATCCTAAGGAAAAAGATGATCAGCTTATGCTCTGTAGGCTTTCTTTTTTGGCTTCTACAGAAACATAAAACTAAACAGATTTTCACCCTTCCAGTGTTGAAGAATCTTGTCTCCAGGCTTAATAACCTGATTTTTGGCAGATAAGTCTGAAAAAGACAAAGGAAATACAGTATTATAGTTACCCTGCTGAAGTTCATTCTTGTCCTTCTGGCCTCTACAAGAGGCTGAAGCCAACTTCAGAAGTGTTGGAGATTTCACTGGATTGTGTTGGGGTGAGGAGGAAATAAATGGCCTGGGAAACACGGTTACTGCCCAGAACTGTTAATAACAGCAAATGGTGCTCTGGCAAACTCACCAGGGAAAAAGGAAGGTTATGATTCAACATATTGTGAAGTTGTGTTTTTCTGCACTGTGGTGTGTGCACATGTACAGAGAGATCAAAGGATTTACTTTCTCCCTGGCAAGGAATGTGTAACTGTTGTTTGTTGACCTCCAGTTTTCGCTGTCCTCAAGTCTGTGCTGTGTGTTCACTTACAAACACCTTGGAACTCTGGTTTTCATTTCCAGGGCTGGGAACAGGCTCGGTATTGTGGTTCCAGGCATGAGAGGGACTATTGCTGGGAATATTTCCTGTCCTCAAATACCATGCAGGTAAAAGCATCCTGCCGGGTTAAAACAGGATCCTGTCTGTGGGGAAGAGGAGGAGCCTTTGGTGCAGCATCATTCTGGGGCAATTTGTGTTGTTTCCTAGATGCTGCACAACATGAAAGGACAGTTTGCTGAGCATCTCCTCGCAGCTGGCTTTGTGAACAGCAGAAACCCCAATGATCCTAAATCTAACACCAACTCAGGTGACTCTGGAGGGAAGGGGAGAATTTATCCCAGCTGAAATCTCAGCTTGCAGAATTGCCTCACTTACTTTGCTGTCTCGTGCAGGTAATGAGAAGCTGCTCAAAGCAGTCATCTGTGCTGGCCTCTATCCCAAAGTGGCAAAGATCCGGCCCAACTTTGGCAAAAGGAGAAGAGTGTGAGGGTTTGGTTTAATGTTGATTTGTATTCAAGGTGTTTTCTACATGGCATAGTTTGTCGAGGTGGAGCAGTGGCTTGAGTGCATGAATGAATGTCACTTCAGAGTTTGAGTCATGGTTGTGTGTTACATCTTCTGAGAAGGGTGGTATTGTTGCTTTTTTAACATCTGGATTCCTGCTAAGACCTGAAATAATTTGTGTGACCTTATCACACCATGGATAGTGTTACAACATCTCAGTAGCACTGCTCCAAAGGGGTTCTGCAGCAACAGTTCAAACACTGTCACTTCTGGGTATTCGGGAAGAGAGACCCCAGGGATCCTGGTCTGTTGATTTATCACTTCTTGTATTATCAGACTCTTTTGTTGTTGTTTTTTCTTGGAAGCGTGAAAGTTTGCACCAAGACAGACGGATCAGTTAATATCCATCCCAAATCAGTTAATGTGGATGAAAATGAGTTCCATTATAACTGGCTCGTGTACCATTTGAAGATGAGGACCAGCAGTGTGAGTCAGGGGCGGTGCTTGTGGGGTTTATTTGTTTTATTATCCCTTTTTACATGAGGTTGGATCGGGGTTCAGAGGGGATGTGAACAGCCTTTGTTCTGGGGCCTTCCTGACCTGGGCCATTCCTTGTACACGCCATCAGATAATGGCCTTTGTGATACTGGGGGTATTGTACCACAAATAATGAACTTCTGTGGTTTAGTTCTTGGGGTTTTTTGGAGGATTTGGGGTTTTTTAAGATCTGGCGATAACAGGTGTAAATTTTTTTATTTTAGTGTATTTTTTTCCTTTCAATCCAGTCTAACTTTTCTCAATAAGTTGACATTTTTTCCTCTCATTGTTATGGAGCAGCTGGTTTGATTTCACCACTGTGTGAAAGACTGTGAAAGACTTGCGACCATTTTTGCTCTTGTTCAATCTGATTTCATGTAACTTTTTTTGAACTGAGTTGCTTCATGCATCTTCAGAATTTGTGAAGAGCTGAGTAATGATCTTCTGGAATTCTGTAGGAGTCTCATTAACTGATGGCACTTGAGATATTTTGAGGGTGATCAGACAATTCTGTTGTTGTGCAGATTTACCTGTATGATTGTACAGAGGTGTCTCCATACTCCCTCTTGTTCTTTGGAGGGGATATATCCATTCAGAAGGATAACGACCAGGACACCATCGCTGTGGATGAGTGGATTGTTTTCCAGTCTCCAGCACGAATAGCACACTTGGTCAAGGTGACTATGTTTCAAAATAATATACATGGAAGGCTCAGTGTTAACACGGGTTCTGCTTGGGGATTTCTGGATTTGATGTTCCTGTGTGCCTGTTGATTCATCACTTGGGGAGATGATGTTTGAAATGCACTCCCAGCAAGCAGTTCAAGCACACAAAGCAAACACAAGGGATCTAATTTTGCACAGCAAAAGCTGTAGGATGACTTGGTCGGTCCAGGAAGTGTCCACATGGATATGGAAACATGATGATGGGGTTCCTCAGCTAACAGGAATAGGTTCCATAGAACTGGTTAATATTAGATCCCAGAAATCATACCTGACTCTTTTTTAAAACTTTATTTTTATTTTAAACCAATCTTTTTAATCCTGAAATAGTCAGCTAACGGATGTGTGGGCTATTAGAGGCATCACATCCAGAGATGGTCCTCTCTCATCAAAGCTAACACTGCTGGGTTTTGAGAGACAGTGTTTGATCCTGAAAATAGCAATGTGGAAATGAATTGAGGGGAGAAGAGCGGGTGTAAAGGTCAGGAGAACAGAGGCCCTGAGGCACTGGAACCTCTCTGTTGATGCTGTGTGTAGCTCTGACTGCCCATCTCTTTTCTTTTTCCCTTTTTTCCTTTATTACAACGCTTTCCAGAATTTGAGAAAAGAATTTGATGATCTTCTACAAGAAAAAATAGAAAACCCCCATCCCGTGGACTGGAATGATACTAAATCCAGGGATACAGCAATGCTGACAGCTATTATAGACTTAATCACCACGCAGGAGAACGAGGGCGTGCAGAACTTCGCGCCGCGGTTCCAGGGCAAGCGCTACAGTTGACACACTTCACCCCAGCCACCCCGCCAGCCCAGTCACCTTCTTTTTTACAGCATTTCTTTAGCTAGAGGAACAACTTTTGTAGGGTAAGCTGGTAATTTCCTCATCCTGAGGAGCAGTTACTCGGAGCTAGCTGGCAGTATGTGTACGTGCATGTGTTCTGTGCTCAGTGTAGCTTCGTGAGGGAGAGAAAGGCAGTTGGTGGATGGTGGATGGTTCTTGTCCTGCTGTAGCTGTTTTCGTTGGGTTTTTTACCCATCAGGTAGCAGATATTTAAAAAACCTGCTAAAATACTGCTTTGTAATACCTAAACTGTTTTGTTTTTTTTTTTAATGGGGTGTGGTGAGTAATTACACTTGTGCTGTGTTATTCCAGCTGTGCAGCAGTCTGCTCACCAACACTTCCACAGAAGGTAATTACAACGTACTTAAATTAAACCTGAAAACACTTGTTGGATTAGTACTGTGGGAGGAAACAATATTCAGAAATTCTTTTCTGCATTTCATCCCATTCAGTTAATCTTCCTTTGTTTTCTGTCCCCGTCCATCATCACTACTGACTGAAATTACAGGTTACAGAAAGCATGGTTAGATAAAAGTCATGTTGGGTTAAGTGTTAAGGTTTCATTGCATTCGAGTTGGGCTTTTTTTAAGAAGTTCATGTATGGGTTCTACTGTTCCATTAAAAGTCTTTTTTTGCAAGTCTTACTTCAGCTGTTCTCAATGTTTTGAATGTTGTTCTGTTTGAATGATTTCCAGCTATGGAAGAATATTTGAATAACAAAGTTTGTTAAGAATTTTGAGGTTTATCCTCAGAAAGAAAGCTCTTGTGTCTCATTTGCCTGGAAATATAACTTTTCTCTGTTCTTTGGTGTTTTGGTTTTTTTTCTTTGCAAAAATGACCTTGATCATCAAGCTCAGGAGGATTTATGTGCTTTATCCTGAAGAAAGCAGAGCAGATCAGGTGAAACTTATTTGTTTACAGAAATAAGTCAAAGTTAGTGGCTAGATGGTGCTTTCCATTGGGTTAACAAGGGATGGGGGGTGCCAAGCTCCTCCTTGCCACTGCCAGCTGCACAAAACACAGGGTTTGACCTCCCTCCCCGCCACTAATTGCCTGTGTCACCCTCAGGTGTTTTAAATGAGGAGGCGGAGGGGCAGAATCACCGTCTCCCCAGGGTTGGGCATGCCGGGGGGAGTTCGAGGAAGGGGAAAAGAGGCACCCGCGGGTGCGGGGACGGAGGAGCCGGGCCTGGAGCGTTGGCTGCGGGAGAACCGGGCTGCGGGGTCCGCGGGGCTGCGGGAGAACCGGGCCGGGAACGGCTGCGGCAGCCCGGAGCCGCCGGCGCCTGGAGCTCGGCTCAGCGCGGGCCGCGGCCGCTCCGGGGATGCGGCAGCCACGGAGTCGCTGGAGGTAAGTCCCGGACTCAGAGGGGAGGGAGAAGGGGACTAAATTAATGATAATGATGGAGATGGGAACGAAATAGTGGGGAATTCCGTGTACTGGGGAATTTCTACGCTGGAAACAAAGGGCGTCGCTGGGGCCGGAGGGCACAAAATGGCGCCCAGCCGTGAGGGGCAGGGCGGGCTGCTCCCTCTCACAAATCTGTGCTTTATTGAGAAACGCTGGCGGTGGCGCGGCTGCTGCCGGAGCTGGATTAAATGTCATGAAGAATATATAGCCTGGCACGTGGTACCTGCATTATTCTCCTCTTTCATGATTTTTGCAGTACTGAAAAGAAAGAATGGCCAATTTTCTAATTAATAACGCAAAAGGAAGGCAAATGGAAATGGTAGTGATTGGTCTGGGTAAGAACGGCAGTTTTGGTTGAAGATGAGTTCCCTCAAACCCCCAATTGTGCAAGCTCAGGGTCAGCAGTGGCACAAGGGCCAACCCCAGAAGAAATGCTCGGGGGTGGCGGTTGGGTCCCAGGTTAGATGCTAGGAAGTGACTGAAGTGTTAGTAGTGATATTGCTGTACTTTTTCACAGTGCTTAAAGCACACAGCCTAATGTATTCTTTTACGCGGAAAGGTAGCAGAAACCTCTGTTTTCCTCAGAGTTTGAAAATGAGCATAAATGTTAGGGGTGCTGGATTAGAGTTAATTTTCCCTGGTAGTGTGTGTGATGCTGTGTTTGGATTTGTGATATAAATAGTGTTATTCCAGGCATGGCTGAGCAAGGCCAGCATCTGTCTGGTTCTCACTTTGCCAGCAAGGGGGCTGGGGGTGTGCAGGGGGCTGGGGGCACAGCCAGGACAGCTGACCCCACTGCCCCCAGGGATGGCCCAGGCCATCGTGCCCAGTGGGTACAGCAGGAAAGGGGGGGATGTTTGGAGTGATGACACTCTCATGTTGCCATTCTGTGTATGGAGCCCAGCTGTCCTGGGGCTGGCTGGACATCCACCTGCCTGTGGGAAGTGGGGAATCCATTCCTTGGTTTGCTCTGCTTGCATGTGTGGCTTTTGCTTTAAACGGTCTTTATCCCAACCCATGCGTTCTCTCACTTTGACCCTTCAAGTCTCTCTCCCATCCCACTGTGGGAATGAGCTGCAAACCACACTTAAAGCACCATATCAGGTTATTAAGAAACGAAGAGGTAATGCTGATGTAAGGTTTGTAACTTGGTTTTCATTTGGCCAGCCCCAGACCAAGAATGGTCAAGGTCATGTTGTACTTAATGAAGGCTGCTTCTGTCTTAAGTTCTAGCACGTTCTGGAGCTCTGGGTTTTGGAATGAAACAACTCAGTGATGTAGTAAATTCTTCCTGGCCTTCACATTATCTCCAGTTTGCCTATATGATGAAGTTTTGACACAACCATTGAAAATCATTTGCAGATCACAGCAGATACAGCCTTGGAGTTCCTCAACCTTGGTGTCAAGATTTACTGTTTATTTCCAACACTTGCGTTCTGTCCACTTGTTTTGCCTATGTGTGTTACTTTAGAAACAAAATATACCTGGGAAACCCAAGAACTTTTGTGAATATATTTTGTCACTGCAGGATTTCAGGTATGTGAGTGTGGTGCTGAGCAGACTGTGCGTTCTGAGCATGTGTAGGGTGACTAAAGTTGTGCTATTTATACCTGTTTATTTTCAGCAAATTAGCTTTGGGTAATGCAAATAAATGGACTCTTTGCTGTGGAAGTCAAGAACAACACTGCATTACAGAATTTGTTCAAGTTCAGCAGCCACAAATGTTCTATTTGTTATGTTGCAGGGCTGGTACAAAGCAGCAGGAAAGGCAGCACTAAAAACTGTTCTTAGGTGTGCCATGACCATGGAGATGCTGGGCCAGGGTCACGTTAGGTGGGCACTGGATTTCTGAGCAGGTGTCCTGGTAGAGCCACCAGACACACAGACACATCTCTGCTCACTGGGAGACTGGATTTGGGCAGCTGAGAGCCTTGTGTTGGCAACTTGCTTCCTGATTAGAGAAGTTATAGAAGGGAGGGGGCACACATTCCATGCCCTGCAAAAAGGAGAGCTGATTGTACAGTAAGAGTAACAAACTCCCAGCTGACTTCTGTCCCTGCCGGGCTCTTAATTAAAAAGGAGGTACTGGGGTAATGCCCACCTCCAGTTAAAAAGGAGAGTGTGTGTCTGTGTGTGTTCAAAGTGCACAGGGGCTGATGAAGTGGTTTTTTAGATGGTTTCCTTTGCAATAGAAGTGCTACTGGAGAAGTCAGTGTTAAAATGACTTTTTTTGTTTTTGTTAATGAAAATACTGTGGAGGGGCTAGAAGGGAGTGGCTGAGCTCCCTTCCCTGGGCTCCTGGGCCACAGTGCTGGGGAATAGTTAAAGCTGAGGTTCAGGGTGCGCATGAGGAAACTGCTTCACTGCGGGAATGGACAGAGCCTGGAACAGATGCCCTGGAGAGGGGGTGATGTCCCAGGTTTGGGGGTGTTTCAGAGCCTTTGGGGGCCCTCAAGAACAGGATTTAACACCGTGTCAGCCCTGAGGGGTGCATGCCCCTTCCAGCTCCAGGAAGCAGAGGCAACTGAAGACTTTCCCACCTCCCTCTTAATGGTCTCTCAGCAAGGAGATGCTGCCCTAGGTCACTGCTCCAAGTCCAACGGGTAAATGGCAGATGAAGCAGGACACAGGATGGTGCTATTTATCTTCACAGAACAGGAGAATCTAAAATGCCAACATTTACTGAAGAGATTTAATTTCTCTGACAAAAATGGCATTAACAACTGGCAGCTTTATGGCATTTAAAAAAAATTCAAAACTTTTTTTAGTAAGGATTTGAAAGCATTTTATTGATTGTTGTCCTATAAAATCATAGAAGTCTTTCAATTCCTGAAGAACTGTGTCCAACAATAGAAAAAATGAAAAAAGTCTTTACAAAACATGACAGCATTTTTGGAAATGCTAGGTACAAAAAATATATACAGTGTATTAAAAAATCTGAATAAAATTAATGCCTGGATTTATACATTCAGTTATGTGTTAAACATCTGCATGTATACAATAAAATTTGTTAAAACAGTACCAGTATTTTTACTATGTTAAATAAGTCTTTGTTCAATTTACAGTTTATCAGTCCACTTATAAATTAATTTGCAAGGCTGTATAACCACTGTCACACTGTCCAGGTAAGCATTTTTGTACAAAATTACTGCCTTCCTAACATAGTTTAAATTGTTAGAGATACACATCTTTACAAACACCCAGTTCACTCACCACTCCAGTCAGCATCTTGCAGGATAAAAACCAGCATCCCTCCCTGCTGCAGAGGAGGGAGGAGGCAACACGAAGCAAGCCTTGGTCCTCCACGTTGTCCCCTCATTTCTAGTGAGCAATTTCCACACCGCTGAGGCAGCAGCTGGTCCTTAAAAGGGAGGGATTTTATCACACAGCCTCTCACACCTCTCTCCAGCCATGTGCCCTGAGCTCTGCCAGCTTTGAGTGCATTTGGTGCCAGAGAAGTGAGTGCATTTAGTGTTTCCTCATCACACCCCTGCTGTGAAGCACAAAGTGAAGAGCAAGACCGCACGGGACACCAGAGGAAACCAGGAACAACTGCTCCCACTGCAGCAGTTACTCTCCAGTGAAATCCTGTGCCAAGATGGATCAGCAGCACCGACTGCAGAGTGGTAGCTTTGTCTTGCTTTCAGAACTCCTTTGCCCACGGCAGCCCTTGAGCCAGTCCGAGCAGCCTCACGGTGTGGGAGATCTCCCCCACTGGCAGCACAGCTCCGGGCTCCTCCCGAGGCTGTGCCAGCCCTGCCTGTGCCAGGGATGCCCTGGACTGGCACTGCAGAGCTGGGCTGGCCTTGGCACAGGACACAGCTGGGTGGTACTCGCGCTCGGGTGCCACACAGGCACTGACACAAGGGGAAGTGTCCCATCAGTAACACAGTGGCTGGGGCTGCAGGACACCACTGCTCACCTCCAGCTCTGGGGGGGGGCCAGGCACCCAGGCCCCTGCAGAGTTCTGCTGCTGAAAAAAAAAGATGCTCAAAACCAGATGGAGCCAAGAGCATAAGGCAGCAGCAATGGCTGAGCCGCAAAAAGAGTGCCCAAGGCACTGCTGCAGCGTGCCCCTGGTGCAGCCAGGGTTCAGCTTGAAGCTCTCAGAACGCCAGCAGAGAGGAGAAGGGATCACGAGTGTCCCCTGTGCTGCAGCTGGGTGGTGGCTCTGGTGTCCCCTGGCCCAGCCAGAGTGCCAGCAGCTGGCACAGCCCCCGGCTGTGGGGTGAGGCCAAGGCTACACGTTGGTTTCCAGCCCCAGCAGGCGCCCCATGCGCTCCATGTTCTTGTCCAGGGTGGCCCTGCAGGTGATCTCCTTGGCACACTCCGAGGGGAACCAGCCCCTCTGGCCGTCCCGCAGCCGCTCCCCCTCGTACCAGCCTGCGGGGAAGGGACAGCAGTGACACCTCTGCACCTGGCTGGGGGAACAAAGGTGACCCAGCTGATGGTCACCACACACGTTCTGCATTTGCCTTGGCTGGGAATCAAGTACCGGTTTAGGATAGCTTTGGCAGATTTTTTTAATACAGCCAGACTAGGAAGGAAATAGTATGTACAAAGTATTGCACAGTTCCACTATCTTTTTAAATATTGTCATTCAAACATAGTTGGAAGTAATGCTGTAGTACCACAATGCAGCACAAATGACAGGATCTCTGAGTGCACAGGTAACTGAGCAACAGCAAGTTACAATTTAGTCCCTCAAGTACTGACAGTGTCCTGCATCCCTGAGCCAGCACGTGGTGCTGTCAGTGCAGTTGGGGGATGGTCCAGCTAAGAATCAGTTTTGATCTTGGGATACTTGATCCTGTGGAAAACCTCAGCAAACACCCTGTGCCAGAGCTGTAGCAGCAGGAAAGCCCAGGCCATGGCATGACAGACTGGGGATGTTTCTCTCGGGCAGCCCTGGCACTCACTAAAATGACTGAGCTGTGTGTTTTTAGACAAATTCAATTTCCTATCTGTAGACACCTCCCATGCCAAAACCAGCTGGTTGCATCTGCTGCTTCCTTTAGAAACCTGAACCCAAATGCTCACATTTTCCTTGGAAGCTGAACCTTTACTCACTGCAGCCCTGTGCTATTAGGAAACAAGTTTTTGTAGCTGGATCCCCCTGCAGAGGTGACAAATGGGTACTGACAGCAAAATCCTCACTCACCATCATTCACTTTTTGATAAACCAAAACGACGTCAGCGACTTGGAGAGAGAGTTCATCAGCCTGCTTGGCCGTGTATGTTCTGATGATCTCCACCTGAGCCAGTGCTGGGGAAGGAGTGAGCCAGCCTCAGTTACACCAGTCACAGAGCAGGGCTGTTATTACAACGCATCACCATTCATTTTAAACATTTCCCCCCCTCCCTTAGGGTAGCTCCAGCCCACCCCAGCCCCAGCCCTGCTGAGGGCAGTGCTGTTCCCGAGAGCACTCCCAGCTCCCAGCAGCTGTAACTCACTGGTCCTGTCCGTGTGGTGCCCGTCGCTGTCCTGGCCCAGCGCTGTGACCCAGCGCGCTCTCTCACTCCTGCAAAGCAGCAAAGCACAACCAGTGTCCCGACCCAGGCCCTGGATCACGGGCAGCACTGAGATCCCCTCACTTCTTCCAGTGTCAGCACCTCTCTCTTCAGCACCTGTGTGTAACCCCTGTGTATCATCACCTCCGTGGGTTCTGTGCCTTCTTCATAGGGCCAGAGAAAGTTCTCACCTAACACACGCCACAGGAAGTGACAAAACAGGATCACACTGTGCCGGAAATCTTTGTGTCAGAGAAAACATTTCAGTTTTACCTGCACAAAACTTCCAAAGGCACACTCAGCTCTCTGAACTGTTTGGCCTTGGAGATTCCCTTCCCATCCTTCTCAAAGGACAGAGCAAGATTATAAAAATAGGTAATTTAAAATACAGGAATTCTTTTCAGACTCTTGCTCTGAGTGACAATCAGCTAGACTGCTATTTATACTGCAAACAGCATAGAACAAATCAATAATAAGTCTGCAGAACAAAATGTCTTTTCATACAAAGCCCAGACAACTAAAAATGTCCTGCATTTTTTCCCCAATAAAATTGCATTTCCAAACAAGTCTGAATCATCTGCTGCCTTCATAATGAGATCTTTAACAGAAAGCACTGATGATCTTTAGTTCCTTTCACGGTTATTCTAAACTTTGAATGCCAACCTAAAACTATCGATTTTTCCAGGCAGGGACATGTCTGGAGCACTCCCTTTCATGTTTCTGTCCTGCCTGCAGCTTCCCCCAGAACAAATGAACTCTTTCAGTGCAGGGAGGTCGTGTGGAAGTTGATGGCACGTGTGCATCCCACAGCAGGCTCTGGCTGCTGCTGGTTCCTGAGGCAGGACATTCCTCAGAGCACCCAGGAGAGCCAGGAGCAGGGCTCCTGCTGCATCAACCCTGCTCTGCTCCTACTGCTGCACCATCCACTATCACCTCCAATAACCACAGCGCCCTGCTGTGGGCCCAGAGCACTCCTGGGGACACTCGTGTGCCACATCCTGGTGCTGCACCCGCACAGGCCCACGGTGACACCCAGGGGCACCACTGACCCTGGGGTGAGGGACCCCGCACAGGAGCCTGCCCCAGGCGTGGCAGGCTACACTGATCTCTGCAGGCAGGGGAATCGAGGCCTTACCCAGCAGTTCAAATTAATAAACTAGAATAAGTAATAAAAACAAATAATTATGTACTACTTCGGCCAGGGCAGGAGGGACAGCCCATGGAGACAATCAGGCGAAGAAGTGCCTTAAGTAACTGTACTCACTGAGTGTCTGCTCCCAGGAGCATCTCCACCCTGTCCCCGGCGTGGTTGCTGAGCAGCACGAGCCTGAAGAGGTGGGATGCAGAATTCCGGCCGGAGTGGAGCATCCCCGCGGCGTTCTTCCCGGGAGAGGCGCCGGGGTCCTCCCCGTCACACGGCAGCACCAGCAGCTGCTCCCGCAGCGAGTACTCGGTGACGTTGTAACTCTCCTCACTGCGGGGCACAGCCGGGAGGAAAACACCAGGTAAGGGTTACGTTCCGTTCCCTTTGTCTGGACGAAAACAGTCACAGACACCACGTGTAACCACGGCAGGGACAGTTCCTCCAGCACCTCACAGCTCCACACGGGGTCACCAGCTTCTGCCAGCGGGTTTAGTGCAACATGAAGCCCCTACTTCAGCTCTGGGGGCTTCATTTTCACTGGTGTTCTGTGAACTGAACATTGAGAAGGCTTTGGGTTCTTTCTGCAGAACAGCTTTGTGCACTCTCAAATGATGGACACAGAACATGCTTCTAATGGAACCAATGCTGCTCAGGTGCTCTGAACCAGGCAAAGGGTTGGCTGGGGTTTGGTCTTTTTGAGAAAGGTGGGTTTTGTTTTGTTTGGGTAAGTTTGGGTGTTTTTGGGGGTGTGGGTTTTTTTTTTTTTTTTAAAGAAGTCAGTTTTTTAGTCTGAATAACTCTTTAGTCAAGGGAAGAACTGGCAATCCCAGCTGGGAGTGCTGCCATCACTACCTGAGAATCTTGTGTCTGAAAAAGAAATGTGTCTATACTTTTGTGCAATGAATAACAAATGCAATTCTTATGAATTAATCAACTAGTCTGTACATGTGCACAGCTAATCATAACAGCATTTCTTACTAATTAATCAACAGATAAACCTCTACAAATCCTTCCTGCTCCTCACCTCCATCCCACAAACCAGTTGTATCAGACTCCTGCTGAAGGGAATCCAAACACATGTAAAAGCAGTCAGTGATTTCAAGAGAGTCCTCTGGAGTCAATCCCACAGTGATTTCCCCCCAGCCTTCACCTCATGCCCTAATCCAACCCACGGCCAGGTCTGTGTGAGCAGGACTTGGCTGACCCTTCCCAACACAGCCACACCTCAGCTGGCCTTTCCCCAGGCTCCAGCATCCTGACATCTGCTGGCACCAACTGCTCCCCTCAGGACACTGCGTTAGCACTTGGCAAGCATTACGTCCTTTTTTAATGATTTTTTGTTAAATCAGATTGTGTCTACACACTTGTGTCTACAAGGACAACTGGCAGAAGAAACATTCCCAATAAACTAAAAGCTGGCCAGTGGGACACGTCCCAAGTCCCCGTGTCCCCTCCTGCCCAATCCTGGGGAGCAGCCCCGTGACTACAGAGCCCTTTGGCTCCCTCCTCTGCAGGGTCTCCAGCAGCTCAGAGCCACAGCTCCCGAGCAGTTCCAGCACACGGAGCCGGGACAGAGGCAGGACAGAGCCAGGCAGTGGCTGCTGAGCCAGGACTGGAGATGAACTCTGGGTAAAGCCCCAAGTGCAGCCTCAGAAATGGCCATTTTTAGCATGTAGGAGCAATGTCTTAGTGCAATGTTAAGAACCTTCTGAGACTCAAGTGCTCAAGGAAAGCCAGAAACATTCAACCCCAACTAGCAACAAACGTTTCTGTCAGATGCTGTGGTGCCACGGCAACGCTGTGGGTGGGAGCACGGATCATCCCGGGCTCCAGCACTGTTCATGAGCTCTGTCACTTGGGCGGAGTGAGCTTCATGCTCCGGGAACCGTGGGAAGTGTGGAGGGGAAAGGACATTCCCAACAGTTTATCCTTCCCAAATTCTGTCTTTGCTAGGGCATCAAGAATCAACTTTTTAATTCATCTGACAGTATGGAATCTTAATTGTGTTTGCCAAAAGTAAATCCTGTTTAACAAGCAGTTACTTGTTATTTGTAACCCATGACAGAGACTCAAATAACTCCTGAACTCATGCCACAGCCAGGATCACGTTATAAGTCACTGTGATTCAAGGACTGAACACAAAAGCAGTTTTATATTGGTGAGGCTCTTACCTCTTCTTCTTGGTGATGATGAGGACGTCGTTGAAGAGGAAGAAGTACACCTGCTGCTTAGAGGTTCTTTTGGAAAAAAGTCCAGTGTCTTCTACGTACGTCGTTAATTCGCCCCTTTTCAGCAACCACCGGGAAGAGGAAACCAATGGAAATGGCTTCAAGGCAAGAAAATCACATTGTAATCCTTCAAAAATAGAGACTTTTTTAAAAATAGAGAACAGGCTACAATCTATTTGGGAAAAATGCTTGAATAAACTCAAAGCTCAGAAATCACAAAGAGGTTACCAAAGTTCAAGGGACTCCATCATTGCTACAACACACAGGTAACAGCTGCAAATACCTGGGAATCACTCGGGCACCTGTCATCACTGCTCATCGAGAACAGAGGTGAACAGCCCTGACTGCTCACACTGGGGACGGAACAGGCCGTGAGACCTCCTGAGGGCACAGAGCAAAGCCTGACTTCCAGGAATGCGTCTGCAGGGCGAGACTCGGCTCCTGAAGCACTGGGGACATGGGAGTGTCCTGGTACCTCAGGCTCTCCTCGGAGCAGAGGTGACACTCCCTGTGCCAGTGTCATGGGGAAAGGAGGGCAGGGGTGCACAGATCTCCCTCGCCCAAGAGGGGCAGGTACAGCTTCCCTCCTTCCCAGGCTGTTCCCACCACACGTCTGACCCCTCGCAGCGGGAGGGGAAGGTTTCCATGGCCCTGCTGCTCTCATGAAGGGCTCCTGAAGTGTCTCAGCCTGTCAGGCTTTACTGGAGATGGATAATTAGGGATCCTACAGCTCCCTCTCTTCATCCAGCTCATGTGGAGCAGCAGCTCCCTTTCTCTCTAGGGTGAGGACCAACACCTGCAGCAGCTGCAGCAAAGCCGCAGAGCATCTGAGCTGCCTGATGTGAAGACTTGCCTTTATTCATCCAAATTATTCCCCGCTGCAGAAGACACAGAGACCACAGGAGGACCTTTTGTTTCTCTGGGCCAGGAATATGGAGGGAGATGTGAGACTGTCCTGGTCACACAGATCCCTCTGAGGCTGCACCAAGACAGATGCTCCGGGCAGACCACGGTCCACACTAATGAACACAACTGCCTGTTTTCCCATTTACGCACCTTTCACACGCTTTTAAAAAACATCCCTTCATGCAGTTTTGTCAGCTGCCGGCTCCATTCTGCATGAGCTGGCTTTTTGTATCCATTAATCCCTTGGCTGAGCCAACTGCAGCCTGCCTGTACCTGCTGAGCCAAACCCAATCCAGCGCTGGGACCGAGACTTCGCTGCTGGAAGAACAAACACTGACTGCCTGAAACCCCCACAACTTCTCTGGTGCAAAAGATGCAAAATTAAAGAATAAAAACTGCTGAAACTTAATTAAAAATTTAATTCCACAGTTGAGCCGTGTACAAAACCAACATGAGATCTGAGTCACTTCCCTTGTGCTCCCATGAAATTCTCCACAGTTACATCTAACAAAATAATAAACAACTCCCCAAAACTCTGTGAGGCTGGGCAAGAACAGAAATACTTTAACTAATTTATAATGGCCATAAAACACAATTATAGTCCCATGATGATTGGTTTACAAGCAAAAAATACTTTAAAAAGTTCTATTTGAGGATGAACAAAAAATTCCTCTAATCTGTACTCCAAATGAGTTCATCCCATTTTCCTAATTGACTCTCTTCCAGAGGCAGCTTGGTTTTACTTTAATTTTTCCTTAATTGCCAAAGGAGCACATCACATGCACCATGTTCCTGCTGCAGAAAACAGGCTCTCAGAAGGGAAAAATGAATTTAACCAGAACAAGGCTTCCCCACCCCAACAGGGCCTGACCCACTGCAGGGCTGGGGCTTGGGCTTGGATGCACAAAGGGAAATCTCACAGAAAAGCACAGAAAGACAAAGCCCCCAGAGCTGCTGCTCACAGGGTGGGGTGGAGTCACCCAGGGCTGCCATGGAGCCCAGAGGGACAGAGAGGAATGGGCAGGGACGGGAGGGACAGAGAGGGATGGACAGGACACACAGGGACAGACAGGGATGGGCAGAGATGGACAGCACGGGAGGACAGACAGCATGGGAGGGACATACAGCACATCCTCTCCCAGGGGAAGGTGAGAGACTCCAGACCCTGCAGGCCCAGATCCCGAAGGGCTGCTGGGATCTGAGTGGAACCACAGAGCAGCTCAGCCCTGACACTGGGCTGGATCCGCTGAAGATTTGAGTCTGTTACCACCCGTCAGGACATGTTCTGGTGTCACTTGCCCAGAAGTGTTTTATTTGTTGTTGCTGTTGCTATAAACAATTATTACTGTCAATTTTTAGTCAAAGTTTGAGAATAAAAATACTTTAGGCAAGTCGAAAATGTCTTTTTGGAGGCAGCATTTGCCCCAAGCCTGACCCAGAGCCTTTAAAGAGCTGTGCTTTTAAAACCATGAACCTCCACTCACTGCATGCCTGATGACAAAACAATCTTCTCCCAAAAGAATCCTCATTGTGTAACTGTGTCAGACATCAATTACAGAAATGCGATTGTAGCAAACACTGAACAGAAACAATAAATGTACTTGAAGAAAGTCCAATAAACATCCCCTACCTATGACTGGGTCTGCTGTTGTTTCCTACAAAAGGATGATTGTACAGGATGCTTTTAATAGAAACCTGTGATATCCCACCCTTAAGGGGAAGGACAAACACCACCAGGATCCCTCCCTGGCCTGGACGTGTTTTCCCAGGCACACCTTTCCCATCAGGTACATAAACAAATCTCAGCACCGGGCAGCAGCCTTTGGCCTCTCTCCTGATGCCAAAATCTTCACAGCAGCTTTATCTTTACAGCAAAGAATACTCTTCATTCAGTATTTATTCAAAATCCCTTGTGCTGTAACATCACCTTCTACTAAAACGAAAATACTTGACCAAAAGTTTTAATTTCTGTCCTGCCACAACAGATCACTTCTTTGCAAGAATCACTGTGGGATATGATCATGTTGGAAAAGTTCCACTGTTCACTGTCTCAACTGGTCAGGAATATGATCCTCATCCTACCTTGATTTTGAACTCCAGCTGGGAGTTGATGGTGTACATCATCTCCGTCCTCTCCATCTTGCGGGCGCCCTCGTTGCACAGACGCACGAGCTGCAAACGGGACAGGGCTGAGCAGGGCCCGTGGCCTCGAGCCCCAGCACAAACTGCTGCTCCCTTGGAAGGGGCACTTCTGGGGGCACAGACCCCCAGCAGGGGCACGTCCACCCCAGCGTGGTGTTGGCAGGGCCCCAGTGCCCGGGGCCGGCCCCGCAGCCGCACCGCCCCGAGATCCCCCTCACCCCCGTGAGCCCACAGGGCCCTGATCATTCCCGATTCTCCAGGGGAAACAAAAGTTCAGCCCAAGTTCTGGCTGAGCAGGGCCACTGCTCTGATCCAGGTTGATGATCAGCTCCAAACACACACGCTCCTCCCAGCTGGATTAACTTCCCACACTGCTCCCACACACAAACCCAGAACCACCACGGTATCATCCAGTTTGGGATCTTTTCCCAAGTAAGAACCAGTAATTCTGCACAAACCCAGTCCCCAGTGGCCTGTCTTAAGCACAACAATGTAGAACTTTTATGCTTCAGTGCTCTTCCTGCCTGCATTATTTATGCAAGGAAAACCTCTATTTTCCCCTGAAGTACACAGGAATAACTTGAGAATGTACCTTGCTGACTTCTTTCAGAGCCTGCTTGCAGTTCTCGTATTTTGCTGAATCCTTGGGGGTTTTCTGGCAAATAGTCTGAAATAAAACATCAGTTACTTCAGAGGACCAAGCAGCACAGATTGCAACCCACAGACATTTCACATCTTAACCAGAATCCAGGAGCTGAGTCACAGCTGTGGACTGGGATAAAGAAGGAACACTGGTCACTTGTTCACACGAAGGAATGATTCCCTGGAAAGCTTTTGGGAGCAAAGTGATGTTCTGCACCTCTCAAGATAAGGTTTACACAACCATCTCCAAACAAAAACAAAACTGAAAGAGTGGGAAATAAAACACTTCATTTGTTTGTTTAGATTATTTCAGCCAAAGAGTGGGAAGGAGGTGTAGGAAAGAAAAACCCAAGAAGGGGAAGGCACCCCCAGTGACACAATGCAGGAATACTGGACTATTATTCCATTTTTTACCTAAAAATGTACTGCAGAGAAGAGAGAATTCACTGTCCATGAATGAACTGTCCAGGTGATCAAATTAATCAGTGCTCAATTTAAAAATATATAGAACACAACGATCAGTTCTGTTTCTGGCTCCTACCAGTGCTGGAATCCGAGCCTGATCACAATCTGCACTCCTGCTGGTGGTCCAGCTCCTCATTTAGTTCTGGCACCTTAACTGAAATACCACAACTCCTGGCGTGAATTCTGCCTCACGAACACTCCCTGGCACTTCCATCCCTCTCTCAGAGTCCCTGGTCACTGCACTGGGAGGGACAGCTCAGTGCCACTCACACACAGCTCCCCTGGGAATGGAGTCCATCCTTCAGGTTCCCAAGAGTATTCCCTGCCAAAGGGAATACTCACCCAGCCTACATGAGAGCAGGTCTTTTGTTTCAGCTGCAGGGTTCATTTCAACCCTAGCACTACATACAAGTTCTGTGCTGGCTCCTCCTGAGTTTCAGAACCGTTTTGACCCTTCACTGTACAATTTTCCTATTAGAACATTCATATATTTAACTTGTGAATGGGAGAGGAGGGCCCAGTCCCAGTCAGCAAACGAAGGCTGGACTCCCACAGCCCAGGACTGGCATAAGGGAGAAGACACAAAGAGACTGGAGTGAACCAGAACTGAATGTGAGAGAATGTAAAAAGTGCACAAACATGCAGCAAGGAAAGAGGAAAATAGGTGTTCTCACATCCATCAGTAAGGGGAGACGAGTGACTCTCTGCATGGGGAGGATGAGGAAGGAGATCATGGGCAAATTCCGGCAATCCTCGTGGGACTCTATCCGGGACAGCACCTCCTTAAATGCTGGGTTTGTGGCTCTGGGGAGAAAGAGGATGAAAGAATTAAATGAAGTGTTTCACCAAACGACTGTGCAAGTTGCTAAATTTTAAATAAACCGTTATTTTATAAAAAAGGAAGTGTGATTTGCAGAAGTCAGACCACCCAAGGCTTCAGCTTTGTTCCCTCAGGTCCACCAGCCCAGCACTGACATTAAACCTCACACACTGCCACGCCTGACTGTCAGGGCAGACCCAGGTGTGCCACACAGGGTCCTGTCACACTGTGTGACACTGAACTGATGGAGGAAGGGGAATGTGAGCCACGACCTCGGCAGGGTGAGGCTGTGCAGCCAGGAGAGCTCCCAGCCCCCTCAGAGCAAGGTGCCCGTGACGGGCCTGGCTGGGAGGCCCAGGTTCTGCAGCCGAACCGGCCCAGGTCCGGCAGCCGAGCACGGCCCAGGTTCGGCAGCCGAGCACGGCCCAGGTTCAGCAGCCGAGCACGGCCCAGGTTCTGCAGCCGAGCACGGCCCAGGTTCAGCAGCCGAGCACGGCCCAGGTTCAGCAGCCGAGCACGGCCCAGGTTCAGCAGCCGAGCTGGCCCAGGTTCTGCAGCCGAGCTGGCCCAGGTTCGGCAGCTGAACCGGCCCAGCCCGGCCGTGCGGAGGCTCTGTGTGCTCACAGCAGTCTCTGCAGGGTGCGCTGCTGATACACCTCGTTGGTGCAGTACTTCACGTAGGGGTCAAAGGTGGATCCCGCGTGTCTCGCCACGATGTCGCTGATGTCATCGATGAAAATGTTGTTCTGGTGCCTCGCCTCAAGTTCTTCAAAGAACCTGTGGGGTTAAAAATCAATTGCTCACTTTTACACACAAACAGCATCTTTCTCTCCCAACATTCACCCGGCACAACCCACAGCATTACCAGCTGCTGAGGGCTGGCCTGGTGTGTGACAGGGTGAGGTCAGCCCCCCTCCGGCCTGGCAGCGAGGGCAGCCGGGCAGGACACAGCCCCGGCGGTGCTGCTGTCCCGGGCAGCTCAGCAGCAGCAGCCATGGCAGAGGCACTTCCCACTCTCCCACCGCCAGAACCAAACGGCATCACTGAGCTGGTCGGACCAGAATTTCCAGAAATGGGGTTGGAAAAGAAATGAAACTACTTCAAACACACATTAACACATTTCCTCTTGCAATTAAAGGCAGCACAACACCAGAAGTACTCGATGAAGTACAGGTATGTGTGGCTGCTGAGCCAAGGACAAAAGCCATGCAACCAGCAGGACACAGTGCTCCACATCCTCCAATCCTCCACTGCAACCAAACACGGATTGGAAACACTGACAATGGGCACAGAACCCAAAATCCTGAGCGGGCTCTTCCCCTAACCATGCTTGTTCTGACAACTTCTCTGTTGTCCATGCTCTGTCCCACATTTTAGCCGCTTTGGCTACTGGAAGCCTCCCACTGCTTTTTGCACTCCTCATGTTCCCACAGCACAAGCCCTGATTTCCCCGATGCTCACTGGAAATCCCCTACTGTCTGGGGTGGAACAGCTCACAGATCAGCTCTGCAGGTCACTCCTCACACACGAAAAGCTGTCCTGGCTGCAGCCTTTGTACATCAGCATTCACTGCAAGAATCCTCAACTCCCTGGAACCAACAAGCTCAAAAAAATTCTCATATAGCACAGAAAACATTAAGGAAATACTTATAACACATGAGCTCACATTAAGCTCAAGTATTTTGAAATCTGCTTTATTTAATTTCAGCCCTTTATTCCATTTTTTTAACACTAAGAGTAGCTCTTCAAATCTGCCACCTTTTTTCAAGTGATGTTCTCCACAGTTTGCTTTACAAACACACCTCAAACATGTGAGAGGAGCAGAACAGGACGAACAGCACCTGATCACCCAGTGTGCAGCAACAGGGCTTCACTAAATTCAGGCACTCTCCAGATATGCTTAGAAGCAGCTGCTGCATGAGTGGCTGCCAGGCTCTCACTGGGTCAGTCACAGCCACAACAAACAAGGGGATTTTGGTCTGGTTTTGGATTTTGGTTTTGTTAAGTTCTGACACAGTAACTGCAGATGGAGTGGCTGATAAACAGCACTCTGCCTGCAAGTGCTGAGCAGAATTTGCTAACAGCCCTGTCTCTGCTGGAAGGCAGAGTCCTCCAGCACCCTTCTGTCCCCCACGCAGCCTCTTCCAAGGCACAACATAATTCTGAGCTGTCACAGACTTGTCCTGCGCTGTGGGTTTGGGGTTTAGGGTCAGGACCAGCCCCAAGGGGCACATCCCACTCACTGCTCCAAGAGCTCCAGCACACAGGGACAAACCCTGAAAGGAAGAGTTCCCTGAAGTGTCACTGGGGTCCAAGAAAAAAAAAAAAAGTAATAAAATTACATTAAATAGAGCCTGTAAGTACAGAGTCTGCCATGTCTCAGGAACCACAGCAGATCCCCACCTCTGCCTGGGAACTGCCACACTGGGATTTGTTTCTCTCTGCTCAGACATGTTTATAACTGGCAGAACCTCCCACTGCTGCCAATGCACTTTGCTCAGGAAATGAGGAAATCCAACATTTCCTGCTGTGTTATGGCACACTGACAAGGTGTTAGACCCTGCTGGGCCACAACTTCCACCTTTAGAATTTATCTGGTGCTTCATCAGTGACATCATTAGAGACAGTCACTGTAAGAACTGTGAAGATCTGGGAGAGTAGAACACTTAAAAAAATTAAAAGAAGAAAGGGAAAAGAGGGACAAAGAGGAGCAACATATCCAAGTCCCATCTCCCAACATGTCCTATAAGGAAATCCTGCCTCAAAGTTTGAATCAAAAGTTGTGGTTTTCCACATCTAATCTATTATTAGATACAATCAGTGAACTAGACACATCATAAACCCTTTCACTTACCATTTTAGGACGGATTCTGTCATAAAGCTCAGGACTGAGGCATGGAATGATTCCATTCAATTTAACCAATGAGGAATTTGCTGTGATATGTGCATCTTTTTTTGCTGAATGCCAGAAGGATTTATTTCAACTGTCTCTTTCTGTTAAATCCAGAACTTTTCTGGTAAAGTTAGATCCAATTAAGTGAAAGCCAAACAGCATCACAGGACAGAATTTGATTTCCCTCATCTTGCCCTTATGTTGTTTCAAAGACCCATCCACCCTGCAACACCCCTGAAGGCTGAGGGCCAAATTCAGAAATGCAGCTTTAGCTCCAGGGCACTGCTGACACCACTCAGGGACAGAAACCACTGGAGTGGCAGTGAGTAGAATTCAGCTTCTTCGCCCTGGAGATAGGGGCACTGGAGTAGCAACTGCCAATCTGAGAAAACTTCAGCTAGAAGTAGTAAAGATTTCTGATTAACCTCTCCAAATCTGATTTTTTTTCATCAGGGACAGAATCTGAACATCTGCAACATTACTGTTATTTAGGGAAGGGAAATGGGATACAAAATAGTAAAAAAATGGGAAAAATAGACTTATTTCCATAGAATTTTTATGCTGAATCAAAATCAGTTTTTACCAAAAAAAAAAAAAAAAGGCTGGAGAGAGGGAGAGGGTGATTAAAGTGCCGAACTGAAATCAGTTTGTCTGGCGAGTTCCCACAATCTCAATAATGGAAACCAACATATACCTACACACACAAATATAATACCAAACCCTGCAAGCTCACAGCCCATACAACACCTTTTACTGGGCAACATCCACGGAGCAGCTGCAGAGCCCAAGGAGGAAAAGCTCACCCTGCAGCCTGTTTGTTCCCTCTGGAACCAGACCAACTCTGGGCCAGCCCACGCCCCAGGGCCTGTCCCACTGGGAGCCACTTGCCTTTCCAGCTATTTATAGTGCTCTGGCAGAAATCCAGAGCCATGGAAAGGCCACAGCAGCCCTGCCAAGATATCCTGTCCCAGAGAGATTCCCGAGACAGCAGGAAGGTGCCCACAGCACCTGGTCAGAGGTGGGACCAGCAGGACCACAAATGTCCATTCAGCCAATAAATGCACCCACAGACACTGGGACAACGAAATGGGAACATCTTTGAAAAGTCACGAACCCATCACAACCAGAGTGTTCATGTTCTGTGATTCTATGATTAAGACACAGAGTTTAAAAACAGGCAGAACCTGTTAAAATGTTTTGGTTAGTACTTTTTTCTGCTAATGCTGATTTGGTATCACAGAAGATCTGGTATCCCCAAAGCGTTTTCCTTTTGCTGGCCTAATGGCAGAGAGAGGCAAAGAAAAGCTTTCCTTTCTCCTATAAACCTGGAGACTTGACCCTGCAGACCAACTGTTCTTAAAGACATTTCCCTAATTGCCCTGTAACTCCTCTTCCCCCAGCGAGGCTCCTGGGGAGCTGTGCCACATCCCGACCCTGGCACTGATTTCTCAGACTGCATTCCTGACTCACTCCTGGCTGATTCCAGCTGCTCCTGGCACCCCCTGCACAGTCCAACAGCTCCGACCAGGGCTGGACCTGTGCGAGGCTGGGTTCCTGCACCTCTGTACTGCACATCACACCAGGGCCAGTGAACACTGCAGCTTTCCGAGCCACCTCCCACCAGGTTTCCATGCACACAAGCAGCATGTGCTGCACACATTATTCATCTCCACTCTCCTTTGTCAGAGACATTCCAGGGAGCTCCCCAAAGCAGAGACGGTCTCTTCTCTCTGCATTTTGCTTCCAACAAAGGCAGCTTTGTTCCCCCAGGAACGGCCCTGTCAGGCACTATGGGCCCATCCTGGTGAGAGTTTCCATTAAACACGTTCCAAGTCAAAGTTCCTAGATAGAGGCCGTAAGCAGTTTTGACTGAAGGTTTTTATAAAGTACTTCTATCAGCTCAGGTTCTGCAGCTCACTAAGCTTTTGTCCAAGCAACGAAAACCACTGGTAATTACACTCCTACTCAGGTATTGTATTTTTAAGCAAAGGCTGCTTAAAATACAGCAGAATGGGATAGATGCTCCATTTTATAACAAAAGGGTGGATTTTGCTACCTTGAAACACCTTGAAAAAGGAAAGCAAGTTTGAAGATACCAAGAAAGAGGCTTCTGGTTTAAAATCACTTCCATTATTTACACAAATGACGTTGGTCAAAGCCAGCACAAAGTTTTGTTTAACAGTATTGCACAACTTGGGAAAGAAAATATGTTTTCATTTAAGTTTAAGAAGGAGTTACGACTTCTGATTTTACCCCAAGTTATAAAAAACCAAGTTCTTAAGCCATTAGAATTCACAGACAAGAAAGAATAAGATTATAATTCTAGGCTGGTGTGGTATTTTTCCTTTCTTTTTTTCCTCCCCCTCTCACTTCCTTTGAAGACTATTAATCAAAAGGGATGTAAGAGTTCCCCTCAGAGTACTGCTCTCCCCACCCCCATTGTCCTTTACCTTTACACCTCACACTTCACCTGAGGAGTACCTTTAAAAGGTACTTTTCCTTGAAAATAAAGACCTTGATAAGCTGCACTCCCCAACACCAGTGCTGTCACACTGGGGTGGCTCTGGGGCCACACAACTCCCAACCTCTGGCAAAATACCTCAACTGTAAGAGACAAAGAAAAGGCGAGCAGGGAGGGAGAAAGGAAGGTTCCCAACCAAACCCAAGTGTACTCCTACTCTGTAACTCCTAGACTGGGTTTGCACTTGACACAACACATCAGCCTCCATGAAACAAAATCTTGGTACTGCATGAACTTCGGGAGACAGAAGTCAAACTGCGGCCCAAAAGATGTCAAATTCCACAGACTTTGTGGTGTCTCAGAGAAAAAAGCCAAGAAATGACTTTACCATGACTGGGAACATGGAACTTCACAGGTTCCACCAAGGCAAATGACCATTTAATGCTAAAGAATTCAGAACTTTGCAATTTCTACAAAGGGGACAAAAGAACAGAAAATAAAATCAAAAAACATTCAGAATCCTTATTCAACCTTCAGCCCCCCTTCAGAAAGGAGGCCAATATTTCTCTGTTCCATAGGTAAAGAGATCCAAGAGCTACAGCTGAGACACTCGGTACCTTCACTGGGCCACGGGCATCCTTCAGCCACTGTGCTCCCTTCAGACTGGAAACCAGGATAAGGAAAGCAAGAGACGTTTCCATGTCTCAGTTATGCAGAACACAGTAACCCACCTGCTGCTGTGAACCAGGCTGAGAGAACAAATTGCAAGGAAGCAAAGCCACATTAAGCACCTTTTGAAGGAGAGTTTGAAGTACTCTGAGAGCACATACATATGCATGTCCTGGATTAAAAAATTGGCAGTAATTACCAGTCACAAACAAGACTCTTCTGCATTTGTATCATGTCAGATCTGCCATTTCCTCCTCTTTAGGCACTATCTGTAGTGTGTCTGTTTCCCTTGCTACTGGCTTCAGGAATGTGCCCAAGAGCAGCAGCAGAGCAGAGCAGCTCATCCCCATGGAGCAGCTCCAGGCCCTGGTGTTCACACAGGGATGGCAGAGCCAGAGCACAGCGAGCCTCAGCGCAGCACCCTCGGCCTCACCTGGCAAGAGCCAGCTCCTCAGGGCAAGTGTCAACTCCAGCTCACCTTGTAACAGCTGAACAAGGCAGCCTAAGCTTCACTTGATGCACTCCAAGGACTCGGTCTGAATGTCTGATGTATCAGCATTTAGCTCAGAACTGTTTACTTTTGAAGGATGCTGACTTCCACTACAATTCACTCTGTGCTTTCCTTCCCTCCCCATTTTCAGAGACACAAATCCCAGGCCAGCCCCATTACGGGTGAAGCTCTCACACTCCTGTGCATCTCTCCCACTTTTACTTTCCATCTTCAAACCAGCATGAGTTTTGGAAGAAATGGTCACCACTAAAATGGTTACCTCAGCTTCCAAAAAGAAACCTGCTGTTATGTTTAAGGATGTACAGTTCTGTTAAATACAGAAATGCCACGCTTACTTCTTGCTTGCTTCATAAACATCCGTGATGTTGGAGAAGAGGTGGTGGCTCTCTGTTTTGGTCATTGTGAGGCTCAGTTCCCTGGAATTTTTAAACATCCGGATCAGAATCTCCAGGCTCAGCAAATAGGAGTGCTCAGAAGATATCACCTCAAATATTGCCTGCAAAGTGGAGGGGGAAAAGAAGAGACTTACTAGTCATTGGGCTTTTTCCTTAAAAAGAAAATGTTGAGCAGGAGTGCAAAGCAAAGTTTTGGATGTACAATAGAGATTATGACATAAATATTCATCTCTATAACAGTTGCATCATTAATTAGAAGTAAGTTATTTAATACTAGGAAAAAATGTCTTTTTTAAGAAGTCTATATTCAGAGTTTCCAATGCAACTGCAAACCAGGAGTTTGAAGACAACACCAAGTGTGACCCCAGCAGCACAGGAGTGAGGCTGGAGGCACGAGGCTGAGGTCCCTCCTGGAGCTCTTCCCAGACTGGTAACAAAGCCACCAGCACAGGCAGAAATGGGGCAAAGACACTTTGCTTCTAATGTGCAAGGAAGGGAGAGGGAATCATCTCACCATGACCCAAACACGTCCTGAAGAATAAAAACCAGGGCAGGGGCAGCTCCCTGGTGCCTGCTGGGCGTCCCTGGGTGGCACCTGAAGCCACACTGGGGCTCATCTGCAGGAGATCAGGGTCAGCAGATGTGTGAACCCCCAGGGGCAGCAACACTCTTGGGAGGCCAGGTGCACCCTGCAGTTGGTACACACACACACAGGTACTTCCAGCTTGCAAGAAAATATCTACTGAAAATAATTTTAGTCCAAATCAGTCTGTGAGACATTTTCTTTAGCCAAAATATGCACAGAGATCCATCTCACTAACAGATTCTAAAAGATGGGAAGTGTATGAAGACAGGACATGGATATTAATCAAGGCAGAAAACAAACAAATATATTTTTCTGCAGTGACAATATATATAATTATAAAAGAATCTAAGAGGCTCTAAAAAGCAATTTAAAGAATAGATAAAGAATAAATGATAAAAGGCAGTTTAAAAGAAATATAGCAAAAGCATGACTTGGTAATGTAACTAAAGTTTAGGAATATTTATTTAGGCTTCCTCTGAAAGAACTGGCCTCTAAAATTCAAATAAAAACCCTTCAGGCTTGAAAATATTTTTGGTAACATTAAAGACTTTACATTTAAAAGGCATCCAAAGAACATGTTCTTTTTGAAAGGATGCAAGTATGGCTCCAGGAAACACAGACTAGAGTCTCCTAAAGGATATGACTGAAATGCACGCCTTGTCTCAAACGCTTCCCAGCAGGAGGAGGCTGAGGTATGTCCTGAAGAGGAATGGAGATACTGGGACAAATTCCCATGGCAGGTAGTGGTGCAGTGTTCCTAGGAAAGCCCTGTGTTTGCTGTGGGAGGACATACCTCAGGAGTGAGCTGCAGGGACACAGCTGCCTAGGCCAGGCTACGCTTGGCAACACCACTCATTCACTTTGACATAGCCCCTGTAGTGAGGAAGGAGGGTAAAGCAGATGAAGCGGACACAAGCAGCACAGGGGAAGAGGAAAGTGGATGCAGAGGACAAAAGGAGTGAAGAGGAAAGAGAGAGAGAACAGACAAGCACCCGGTGCTGCTGCCGCCCCACTGCAGGGCACAGGGACCAGCTGGGTCCCAGCAAGGACGAGCACTGCTCAGGGGCTCTGTAAGAGCTGCTCTTTGCTGCTCACTGCTATAAAAATCCATGTGCCACCTCCACCCTCTGTGAGCTCAAGGTTGATGTCACCCCTTCCCCGGCACAGCAGTGACTCTGGTGCTGCCAGGCTGGAGCTGGGAGCACCCCAGGAGCCCCTGGCAGGGACACCCCAGCACAGACTGGGTTTATTTTTTCTCCCTGGGGAGAGAGGACACTTCACAGGAGGCCTGGAAGCCAAGCAGTAAACTCTTATCAATGTCTCCTTATCAACAAACAGAGCATTGACCCAGGCAGTGCAGCCCTGAGCAATCAGCCCCAAAGCACAGAGAGTACCTCCTGTCTTTTCCTTTCTTCCTGGCTGATCGCTTCTGACAATCCATTCTTCTTCACCTAAAAAACCAAATCAACAGATATTTTTAATATGTGGAAAAATGTGATTAAAAAGAGATACAGGACTGTCAAAACCCGGAAAGCAAAGCACCAAGGAGGGCCTGGCTCTGCAGAAGTGTGACACGCAGATCGGGAGGGACACCAGGGCAAGGCAAGGGAAGGGAAGGGAAGGGAAACGGCCACAGCACCACACACGTGGAAGGCCCTGTCCTCTTCATGGAGCAGAGGCACATCACAGACACAAGACCTCACATGCACTTCACTCCTCCCATTTGCCAGTCTTCTCCAAAAGCTCCTAACACACTACCACCAACAGCTTTCTCTTCTTGCTCCACCTGTTCCCTGGAATTTTAAAGGATATATTATTATTCCTCATTTTATTCCTGCACACCAGGCCCCACAATGCTGGATAGCAGGAATAAAGAGCTGTCACATTTTGGTCTGCACACCAAAGTACCAGCCCACAGGTAGATGCCTATGAAAGCAACATCAACATTCCAGTGTGCGAGCCACTGTCTTTTGGAACACAAGTCACAGATTCCCGTGGCACCACAAGCAGACGCTTCTGGATGCTGAGAAAGAACTAATTAGATGCTTTTCTATTAAACAATTAAAGTACATTTCAATCAGCAGCCTGAAAGCTTCAGCACATTCCTGAGGAAATGCAATGGCACTGAAAGGTGCAATGTCACTTTTTTCTGGATGCAGTGGACGAGTTTTCTAAAAATACGCCAACTCAGGAAATACCTACAAACACATCCCCCAGATTTCAGTGCTCCCTGTTAACACAGACACTGCCAGTGTCCAGGGAGGTCCATATGGCACCTGCTGAATTCATGCTCCAAACAGCAGCCATGCTTCATGGTCACTGCTGTCACACATGGGTGTGCCTCACAAAGTACACATGAATTCATGGTACGTGAACTCACAGGCCAAGGGCCCAGCCTTACCCTCCCAATCAACAGCAACACTTCCAAAGAGACAGAGGCCCAGATATGGAGACTACTTTGGGCATTTCTGTGAAAGAAAATTCAATACCTAATTTTGACATGTCCAAAATGTTTAAGCAGAAATAACCTAAAACAAGTCACATGTGTGATACTAAGCAAACAAAAAGCTAAGAACATGACCAGAAGGAATGAAAGAGGCCACCATCACAGCTACTAAAGCTGTCTGTCATCACACCAGATTGGCTTTTCCCCAGCAATGATTGATTCAACCACGGAGACGAGGAGCAAAGGATGAAAGAAGGACAGGTGAACTCTGGTTAGGGACCAAAAGTTCCTTCAAAACAAGGAGGTGCTGAAATGGGGGAACTCACCAGAAATCTACTAAGTGGCTGCACCATACCCAAAGTGAACATAAGCCCTTTGTTATGGCAAGAGAAAGGGGAGCCAATGCAGAGATCAGCCCTGAAGGCCCTTGACAGTCACACCAGGAGCCTGGGTTGGTACCACAGAGGGGAAGCAGCCCTGGACAGTGACCCTGTGAGCAGCTCTGGAAGGAGGCAGCCCTGGACAGCGACCCTGTGAGTGGCTCCATAAAGCCTTTCCACAGTAGCTGACTTTCACAGGAATGAAAAACCAGTCACAACCAAGATCAACCTCAGTTTCACACATGAGTATACTTCAGGAAGACAGAAATACCCTTTTTTATTACTGTTATCATAAAGAATTTGACAACTCCACACCTGAAGTGTACCACCCCTCACACAGCATGGTCAGAGCTGCACCAGCTGACAGGGAAACCTCCTGCAGGGAGAGGGGATCCCTCTGCTTCTGCCCTCGGTTTCCCAGCACAGGCACTGCTAACAAACACCAGAAACATTACCCTCCTCCTTTCCTAACATATGCCGAAACCCAGGACTGACATTTTCCAGCTGACTTCCTGCGACAACTCCAGACTCACTTTTTAGCTTTTTAATACACATTGACAGCATGTAATTTTTCCAGAGTTATAAACACAGTCACTACGAGTCTCAGATTCCCAGACTTTGTTTTCTCCATGCACCACCTTTTCCCGCGTACCCCTGACTTCCAATCTTGTAAATCAAATACAGACAGTGCACAAGTTTCTGTGCGAGGAGCAGCAAAGAGTTTGGTTTCTGTAAGGGAAGCGTGGCACAGAACAGTTCTCCTCCTGAGATGGTCTTCATTATATTTTTGTCCCACAGCAAATTAATGTTTTGAAATTATCATTACTATTACTGAATAGCATTCCTTGCAAACCACCTCAGCTATTGAACATTTAACTGCTAGTTTGACCAGAAGGCAGAAGAAACAAATTGACTTCATTAATAAACACTTTTTTCAACATGAAGCAAATGAACTATATTTAAAACATTTGATTTTGAAAAAAAGAAGATTAAAGCACATCTTTTCAAAACCACATTGTCTTGCCTTCTTTATAATTACTGAATCAGAGAGATTCATCTTTCAGTACTTTAAACTGCAAAAGGTCATCAGCACCTGTAAGACAGCTCTGCTAATCAGACCATCTAAACAGCCTCAGGGGATCTCCCTGAGGCTTAATCCCTCATTTATTGGGATATGCAGAGCTGATGGCCAAATACTCCAGGTGATCTTGTCATGGCATAATCTCTCTAGTGCCAGAGATGAGCATCTACAACATTCTACAAGTTACGTAAACAAAAAACAACCCCAAACCCTTCATTTTAGGGATATCTCTCCAAAAGACACTGGAATGATCAAAGAATAACCACATGAACACAGAATTTTTATGGTTCCTTCAGTCCCAAAATCATGTGTACGAGAAAGAGCTGTGGCAGCATCAGCTGTTAGCAGTAATTTGTCAGGTTATTAGCAGGGAGGCAGCAGGACTGCAGCACTGATCAGAACAGCTGAACTTACTTCATTTAACGATGCTGCTCTGCCAAAGCCCTGCAGATGCTTCCCAGCCTGCGCAAGGGACAGCTCAGCACCACCAGCTCCTCTCTCCACTTCTCAAAATGCTTTCCATTAAACAGCTGCATTCGAATCAGCTTAAGAGCTGCTGTGGAGTGATTTAGAACAATTCAGCTGCAACTTGTTTGTAACTCACTGAAACCTTTCTTTAGTATAATTCACCCTTTTAGTGAACTCACACAACCCTTTTTTAGCAAATCAGTAAAGTTGTGTCTTTGCCAAATACAGGGCTCTAAAACGAACTCAGTTTCATTGTTTTTTATGTGAAACAAAGACCAGTAACTGGTCTTCCATGTTGTTCCTATGAGATGAAAAAGATGATGACAAACTTCAGCCAAAAACTCCAGCAGCAAATAAGAGAAGACTTCATTTCACCCCACCCTGAGATCTTGTCTCTGGCCATACAAGGATCACAACTCACCACGGAGAGCTGGCTCCACGTTGACCTCAGGGGCTTATAGTGAAAAACAACCTTGTCATCCAACTTCTGCTCTTGGGGCTCAGACTCTTCATCAGAATCTATGTCCAGAGCTTTTTCCTTATAGTTCTGATATAATACAGCATTTTCTGTCAAATAACAACTGTATGTCAATCATTGCTAGAAAGTTAGTTTAGTTGCTCTCATAAAAATTTAAAGTAACATTTAAACAATGAAAGAAACCAAAGTGTCACTGTGCTGCTCACACTCCGTGAGACAAAGATAGCATCTGATTTGGGCTGGACAATGGTGCAGTACAGTGACAATGGATCACTGTACCCAAAGGTCCTCCCAGACCGAATTAAAGAACAGATGTGGCCTTTGTCAAGAAAAAAAAAGCAAACAATTTTTTCTTCCTTGGTTTGCTGTACCCAGTTCTGTAATTAACCAGCAATTAGAAAATGGAATCATTTGCCAGTGGAGCAGTCACTGATCTGCAGGTCTCACTATTTTGACATCCAGTAAAAGCACATTGCCCATGCCAATCTTTCTATTCTGTCGACTTTAAACACTGTCTTCACATTTCACTGTCTCCCAATTTCAGAGATCTGAGGTCAGAACTATTCCAAATAGAAAGTTAAAAGCTTGCCTGAGTAAGCACGAGACCTATGAACCTTAAGACCCAATACACTCATGGTGTGCTTGAGTTCTGCCATCATTAATTCAGTGCTATCAGTGGCAAAGGACACAGGCGTGGAGCACTCGCGCTGTTTCCCAACCTCCCTGGCCACACACCCCTTGCAACAGCAGTGAGCAAGGACAGACATTCAACACCACAATAACCCACAGACACATTAAGCAGGCAGGCTCTGAAAGATGGGCCAGGCTTTGGATAACATCCAATCTTCTCCTACAAGAGAAAGGGGAACTGAAGTGGAAGTTTGGCTGCTCCAGGCAGTGGAGGCAGTCCCACACCTGGCTGGGTGGGTCTGTCCCACCTGCTCAGACCTACAGCCCTGCCCAGTGCCAGACCAGCTGTGGCCTTTGGAGCAGTTCTATGGGAAGGGTCTATGGAGTTTATACACTGCTAACAGAGGAAAATGTTACAGCAACTGAATTCTGGGAGGCATTACAGAGAAAGTTATTAGCTGGGATCATCCAAGACAGAAGGGAGCCATTGGAAGAGAATCTAAAAACCATCATCAGGAGATAGTGTGAGAAGAGATAAAAATAAAGAGTAGGAAAGGGGATGATGCAAAGAGAACACAGTGAGAAGCTCTGAAAACAGAAACACGAGGAAGGTAACACAGCAGCTGAGGTGACCTCAAAAAGGCATTAAACAGAGACAAGCCAAGGGAGTAGCAGTTACTATAACAGAACTTCTGTGGACTCATCATAGATGTTTTTCTTGTTGAAATATTGGGAAAAGCAGCAAACTTGGCAAAGCCCAGAACTAATGAGTAACACAAAAATACAGATCCACAGACAGTGTTTTTCTGGCACTTAAACTTGAAGCCTAGGTAGCAAGAAAAGAAAATGCTCAGAGTCCAAGGGTTCACCCCGGCACCCTCAGCTGATGAGAAGACAGAAACAGCTGTGGGAGCCACCAGCCCAGAGTAACGACTCAGGTGCGTGCTGCAGGGATGGCCCCAAGCCCATAAGGGATCCACGGTGTCCTGCACCTGGTCAGAGTCCCAGGGAACAGGCAGGAAGGCAGTTCCACATGGAGGAACCCACTGCGGAACTGCACAGAACTGTCAGGGCTGAGGCAAACACATCCAACAGCTCCCTTTGTTGGGAGGGACAGGAGCCTAAGTGGAAAAGAAGCCCTTGACACACTTTTTTAGTCTGCCACTTTATAGTCTTTAAAATATCCCTAAGGTACATCTAGTGCCTGAACTATGGTCCCATATCTCAGTCAGTTTCCTGAAAAACAAGGTACTGAGTCTTTGACTCCGTACAAAAGAAGTGTGTGAAACACTCCTGAAGTTCACTTCCCTTGGGAGTTATTAGCAAGTCTGGACAGAACAGGGCTCACCTTCCCCATCGAACGTCCCTTGTCCTTTCAGCATCTTCTTCAGATAATTTTAACAGAAAAGAGAGATATGTTAGAACAAGGAAAATGCAAAATAATCACAGCAACAAGAACTTCTGTTTTAGTCAAGACTTGGGCACCAAATCAACAGGCCCTAATCTGTTAACTTCAGATGTTGGACAAGAGTTCAGTGAAAACAACTGTGTCACCACAGAAAGCGAAAAGCTACTCTAGTTTCATTTCTCTCATGCCTTGTTTATATGTATTTTCCCTGTGTTTCAAAAGCACACTATACTGGCTTGAGAGGGGTTCAGTGAACTTGCAACTCACCCGACTGTCTCGGGGCTTTCCGCGGAGGCGCAGCACTGGAGGCTGCCCTTCCACACTCTGCAAACAACAACCACTCTGAGAACTGTGCAAAGGAGCCTTCTGTGAGCACAGCAAACCTCTGAAATCAAACAGCTGTTCTGGTGCAACAAGTCCCAGGGCCCAAGAATCTATTTAATAGAACACGACTTGCAGAGAGCTCTGTAAGGACTGGACACCGTCATGTCCTCCTATCTTAAACATAACTCACTGTTTTAAGTCTACTACCAAGCCAAACCACCCCACGCTCTGTAGCTGTTCACGATTTCATCGATTTCTATTTCACTGCTTGCAGTATTTTCTCAGCAGCATCCACTACCATCATTTCAGATTGGCTGAAAACTGCCATAAAGCTGACAATTATTTTAAAAGCTACAGCATCAACTCTTGGCCTGGTGTACTTTATTACACAATTCCAACCACTCCACAGAAATCTATGAATATATTTCATACAGCAACAAATTATATTTAAAATAAGGAAATATATTATTACACTATGATACGTAAAAGAATACTATCAGTATGTCTTTATAATTTAATACATTAACATTCAATGGAAGTCTGCGATGGGATTCTAAGGGGTTACAACCAAGATTTAAAAGAAGGCATCCTGCTTTTACTTTCAGGCATTAAAATTAAGATACCCAAAGTGATTTCTATTTATTTAAAAATCATTCAGTGATTTTTAAAAACACTTTAAAAGAAATGTGTGTCAGATAGAGGAGTGAGGGAGGAAGTTCATTTTACTCTCTCTAGTCTAGCATGCAGACTTTATTAAGACAATGTCCTTTTTTTTCCTGTTTACTCCTTTCTGGGACACAGATTTTAAGCCGGTGGTTCGGTTGTAAAAGCTGGAGAATCCGGCAGGAAAGGAGAGCAGGAGGCGGCCAGCAAAGAGTCTGAACCTCCTGTATTTCAACAGAGCCGCGTCCCTGCCGTCTCTAACACCTCACTTGGAAAACAGCACTTATAAGTCTCACAGGAGCTACGAAAAGTTTTGTGTTAGCAAAAAACAAACTGAAAACTCCCAGCATTTATGGAAAATGCAGAATCAGCAGGCCACGCTCCCGTGGAGCCCACACCTTCACCTATCAGCGCACCTTACCTTTATCCTCCCCAGGCTCGAGAACTTCTCTTTATCTTCAACCACCGCTTTCAGGATGGGCTGGGACATTCTGTTTTTCTTCTTGCAGTTGGCGGAGCCGTCCAGGTCCACGCCGCTCACCACGGCCCGGCGGTAGGACGTGGAGCGCAGCCCGCGCCGCAGCGCGCCAGGGCTGCCCGGGCCGGCCTCGGGCTCGTCCTCGGTGTCGCTGCCCAGGGGCAGCCGGGGGGTCTCCACCAGGCTGCGCACCTTGAGGCCCCGCTCGTGGCCCTGGCTGCGGCCCGCGGGCCGGCTCTCGGCCAGGCTGCGGGGGATCAGCTGCTGCGAGCCCGCCCTGCGCGCCGCGGGGCTCTGCGCGCTCGGCAGCGCGGGGGGCTCCGCGCACGGCGCGGGGCGCTGCCCCGGGCC
>VZTJ01000237.1:352441-453036 GCA_013397795.1 Orthonyx spaldingii
AAAAAGAGTAGACTGAAAGTGCTTTTTTATCTTTTTAAATATCTGAAAAATTTAATTTATACTGAGTCTGTTTAACAATCAGAAAAAAATATAGGGAAAAATGTAAGGACCAGCCAACCCTGTGTACATGCACTTAAACCTCAGATGTATTATTAATTCTTCTGCCCAGGAAAACCCAGGAAAACAAAAAATCTTGCTAAGAATCAAACTAAGCAAAGCACAAAGAAATTAAAAGGAACAAATGCGTATGTCCCACAAATTAGACAAGACTGCAAATTGCCACTCCAGCTTCAAACAGCTGGAGCTGAAGGGAGAAGCCACAGGCAGAACCTAAGATGTTGGTTTAGTTGTCACTTGGGATTTCACAATGGATTATTTCTAAAATTATCTCTCAACTTTCCATATGAAATTGCCAAGGAATTGGATATAGTTGCAGCATATTACTTAACTCATAAATCCTAATTATTAATAACCCAGGTAATCAGCTTTTACAAGATTATTCTCTTGCACATACTTATTCACTGTGCTGCAATTACAGGAGTAATTTTGATTCCTGAACAGCCACCTCAGTGTTCCATCTAGTACACAGTAAAAGAGAAATAAAACCTTACAATAAAATTGCTATCACAAGAAAAGTAAAATCAACTCTGTTTTTTAAGAGAAGAAAGAAAGGTAAATGTGGTTATTAAGCCCTCCTACCAAGCCAGGTCACTGTGAAATCCCTGAGGCTCTTGTGTAGCGGTGCCCAAACCTGAGCTGCTCGGAGCCCAGGCAGGGCAGCGTCTCCTTCCCCAGGGCCAGGCCCTGCCCAGCGCAGAGCCTGGCACGCTGCACCCTTGGCACGGGGGGCAGGAACCTGCAGGGGAGCTTTCCACCCATCTTCACAGCACTCCAGTTAACCCAGATATTGACCTTGAGCATTTATGAGGGAGAGTTTTAAGAGAACCTCCCATTTCGCAGGCACAAGACCTAAAAGCTGGTGTCAGAACTGGCACCAAACCAGAGGCATTTCAATACCTGCCTGCAGCCAAACACTCCGTGATGTCCAGAAGCCCACGTTTGTTATAACCAGCGTGAGGCAGGTGAAGGTTCGAGGGTGTGCACAGATATGTTCAGTGGGGGATGTGGTTATTGCCTGAAAATCTACCAAGCAAAACGGAGGATTATTCATCTCTTCCCTACATCCTCATCAAAAGCACACTTGGCCTCTCTGTGCAATCAAAGAGCAAAACCAGCAGTGAGACCTGGCTTTATTTATGACCCAAATGCTTCATGTCTCAAACACAATGCTCACTGTTTGTGTCCTATAGGATGTTTTTTGATCAGTGTCATCAGTGTCATACTCTACATATTTTAGGTCTATGAAATACACCATATTCTTCTGTCCAAATCAGTACAGCAGAATCATATCTTGTCACTCAGAACAAACAAGAGATTGTTTCAAGATAACAAGCCCACAAGTAATAGATTAAACATAGCTTTGGAAAGATTACAGGGTTGAGTTTATAGTTTTGTGTAAGATCTTAATGTAAAAGTCAGATTTAAATGGTCACGCAGTAACTTGCAGTAGATGTGTAAAGACTTGGAGTCAGGACTGTACTTTCTGGCAGACAAGAGACAAGGAAGAAAAGTCCTTGGACACTTTGTATGTTCAATTTCAGAACCATTTCACATCTACCCTCCAGCTGTGGGCTGTCTCTGCTGTGTGCTGGTTATAGCTCTTCAATCCTGCAAACACCTGGAGATGCTGGGCAAACACCTGTAATTCAATGTTTCTAACTAAACTGACTTACTCTGTTTGCTGTGTCAGTACTTCTGAACCCACTTTGATCAGTGCTGTCTCTCCCCCAGCCGGTTTTGGGGTGTGAGGAGGCGTGGAGCAGAACCTGTGCAGTGGCAGCTGCAGCCAGAATTCCCGTGCATGTGCTGTGAGCTGTGTTTCCTTGGAACCCTTCCCAAAGCCAGGTCCTGGCCATGCCCTGCAGCCTCAGAGCTGTGCAGGTGACCCTGGCTGCTGACTGGGGCCCAATCCCTACTGCCTCCAGCCTCCCCAGGGGCATTCCCAGCACATCTGTCCCCTCTGTGTCTCCCAGGGAGAGGAGGGCTGGAATGGCTCCAGGGGAAGCGCCCAGCTGCTGGTTAAACCCAAAGGAATCGACTGTATGTGCCATGTGTATTAACTGCCAGCCAGGGAGTAGCAATATAAATAACATTCTTTTGAAACTCTTCTGTTTCCTGGCCTGTTCACAGGCAGCTTGAAGAAGAGCCAGCCGTGCTCTGCTCAGAGCGAGTCTCTGTCCCAGAATTAGCATGGAGGGGATAAGGCTCCCTCTGTCCCACAAAACCCCTCCCCAAGCACGGGAGTGACAGGGGCACCACAAGCAGAGACAGGACGAGATGTCGGTGTGACAGAGCCAGGCACTGGTGAAATCCTTCTGTCACTGGTTTCACTGCTTTTCCAGGGACACAAACCAAGGGAGTGGAGCCTCTTTCCAATGCAAGTAGCAGGATTTTCCCAAGGAGGGCACGGTTACTCCAGCAACACAGGCAATCCCACAGCACTTAAGAAGGGTCGAGCCTTCTGACCTCCTGCCCCCTCCTCTTCTCTACAACTGTGTGTAGGCTGTGAGAGACTTTACTCTGAACACTGCTCAGACGAACCTTAACTGTAAATCAATCCAAGATGGCAGAAGACATTTAATGATTCCTATTTTTCTCTTCATTGTTTTTTGCTGTTGCTAAAATACTCAGCAATAATAGAAAGCTTTGCAGCATTAACTAAAAGCTTTTAGGGGAAAACCACATCTCATTGTACTGCAGGAATAAAGGACCTGGTAATGCCCATGGAGCATCAAAGTTGAAAAAAGATGCTGTTTTACTGCAAAACTGGGATGAAAAGAATAAGAAACAATGTGTACCTAAGAAACATAACTGAGGACTGAGGTACTGCTGCCTCTGTCAGTCTTGTCATGGAAGTTACAAATTCTTGTCTATAAGATTGAAAAAATAACTTTGTCTTTTCTAATATTCAGACTGATATTACTTGTCTCCCAGCTGATTCCCAGCACTATTTCCTGATCACATCTCTTCCTTTACTGCCTCAGAGGTGGGTACAGAGATTGTCACTTCTATGAGAGAAGGAGGTGACCTGGCAGCTCCATTACTTATAGAGTTGATTGGGAATATTCCAACAGGAAGTATTTGAGATTTCAATATGTTAACCAAATTTTGTGTGTGTGTATTTCATATTTTGATGTGAAAAACATTTCCTGCCTTGCTTGAATTATATGTCTTTCTTTGTTTCTCCTTTTAATTTTCCAACGCAGTTTATATCTCCCAACAGTTTCACCAGTAGAACTCCCATATGCTTCAATAATGGTCCAGTAGGATTAGGTCCAGTAGGATTAGGTTAGTCTAACATTAAAGTAGGTAATTTCTGTCAAACGTTATCAAACTTTCCAAAAGTTACACCTATTTCTAATTTTTGTTCAGTGAATATTAAATTAATCTGAGTATTAAAGGAGAACTGTGAAACTGGAAAGTGTGTCCCTTTACCTCCAGTTTAGTGACATACATTCTTTTTCCCAGTTTTACAATTCCATTTTGAAATTCTGACAGTGAATTTACCCTCAGTAATTCAAAGTCCATTCTTTCCATAGGAGAACAGTTAGGAGAAAGTCCTAGAAAATGTAGATAAAAAGTCTTTAATCTGTTGACTGTAGTTCATAAGATGTTGCTATTGAAAGCGTTTGCAGGATTTCAAACAACTCCTAACAAAAGGATGGAGGCACTGCTTGCCATAGCTGGAGCCTTTTTGTGGTTGCCATTAGAAACTCAAGCAAGCTGGGAGCCTGCACGGACAATCTGGGCAGCTCAGGGATGGATTGCTGGGTCTACTTTGTTCTCCCTTTGTCTCCTGTGCACAGAAAAGCCTGAGCAAGTGACAGGGGGACAGGGGGTAGGTCTCCAAAGAGCTGCTGCTTATTCCCTAAGTTTGGTTGCTGCTGGTTTTTTTGATGTGGTTTTTACTTTTTTTTTTTAAGGAATTAACATTCTGCCCGTATAGGAAGTTGGGGGAAAAAAAAAAAAAAAAAAGAAAGGAGAACCCCAATGTTTTTTATTTGTTTCCTTATTGATAGATAGTAATTTCTGGGTGTGATACACCACTGCCACTCTTTGCAGCGAGAGCAGGAGAGTCACCTGTTCTCAGCCCCTCTCAGGCTGTGGTGCCCCTGGGCTTGGCCAGCCCTGCCCTTCCCGGGAGGTTCCAGGTACCCACTGCTGACTGGACGTGCTGGGGACTCCACAGCCCCTCTGGCTCTACAGACAGGGCAGCTGCTGGGAACACAGGCTGAGATTTTTCAAACCTGACTTTCTCAGGTGAGATACATGAGCCCCAGGGAATGGCTGGCCTGCCTCGATTGCCTGGCTCACCTCAGTTCTAGTTGACAAGGCAGAGATCGGCCAAAGGTCAAACTCCATGATCTTAGAGGTCTTTCCCACCTAGCTGGCCTTGTGATTCTGTAAATGGGATGATTTTAGAAATGCTGAACCTGATTTAGTTTCAAACAACTGATTAACCTGCAGTTATGTGCCAGATTTCCCCTTTGCTGCAAGGAAATGCTGGAATCTTATGAATGCCATAGCAACAGAATGAGAAAGTGAGGAAATCTGGGGTGTGAGGCAGGGAAGCTTGTGTCTGCTTTTCTCTAATGAGCTGAAGCTCTGAAGTGTGCCTTTCCCCCTTAAACTCCAGTTTCCCATTTGTACTCCCCACAGCCAGACTCCACGCCTCGCTTGGCTGCGGTCCTGCAGTGGAAACTATGCGTGGATGCGTGCAGAGCCTGGGCCTGCCAAGGGCTGGGGGACTTTCATTACTCACTTCAACAAGCCTGGGGTTGGGGCTGCATTAGGCCTAATTGGACCTAAATAACCACGAGTCTGACCAAATTCCCTGATCTGCTTAGCGAGAGGCCTCCCTCTCTTTTCCCCATCCCCTTGCTCCTTTCCTAAACATTTTGAAAAATTGGCACTTCTCTTATTATCTTTTCTCTCCAAGCTATTAAAAGTGTTCCTAATTCAACTCTGATCCTACTAATTAGCTGAAATACATTTTAATTAGTGGGATTTATCCTGCTCTTGGATGTGCCAAAAATTCAACTCTATGGTTTCTCGAAGCTCAGTTTCTTGAGTTGTCTCCCTTCCAGTCAGATCCAAGCTCTAATTTTCTAGCAGTCACTTCAGTGTTCTTCTCATTTGGAAATAATTTCTGTCATATTATCTAAGTCCTTTTTTCATCCTTCACCTCACTGTGACTTATTTCCTGACCTAACACACAGAACAGAGTTGAAATTCTGGACCTGATAGGTGCAGTCCTGAGTAGGACAAAAGGAGAGGGGGTGTGTAAACGAGGACGTTGCAGGAGAGAAAAGCCCTTCAGCTGGAACAGCAGCAAGTCGGGAGCAGGGAGAGTCTGAGAATTCATACAGCACTTCTAACGAGACTGAAAAGAGAGAGGAGAGGGGGGGGGGGGAGNTAGAGACACTCACTGAGCCAAAAACAGATCCCAAAAGAAAGGAACTCTGGTTTCAAAAGGAAAGGGAAAAAAGGAATGGATAGAGCAAGTCCTGCTTTGCCAAGGCCTTTGGTGCAGCAGCATGGCCAGTGCACTCTGCCTGTGCAGCAAATCTGGCTGAGACTGTTCATTTTATCAGTGAAACAAGTCCCCACAGACAAAACAATTTTATTGCTTTTTAGTTGGCTTCAAAATTAGTCATAGACTGATTTCATTCCTTAAATCAAACTGAAGGTGATTGAGACCTTGCAAAAGGCTTTCTTCCAGAGAGGCAGAGCTGGACCCAAAATAAGCAGAAGCCTTGCCCAGCATCACTGCCATGGAGAATAAACTGGTTTATAAATGTTAATAAAGAGTTTAAATGCTTTTCAAGTTACTGTGACAAAACTTGGCACGAGAGCCATGCAAAATGATTTCTTCCAGCAGGTCAGCTGGCCGGCGCGGACCCAGCACGGAGCAGAGGCTGGGCAGGGTCCTTCCACATACTTTACCTAGTTGGGAAGAGCTGGAACAGGCAAGAGCCTCTCTCAGAGCATGAGGACACAGTGCTCCGAGTTCCACTGGCTTTACAAAGGCCTTACAAGTACCTGGAACGCGAAGGGAACGCGGCATCCCTGTGAGGGAAACAAGAGGTGCTGCCCTGAATGGCCAGGACAGCACCTTCTGTGTCTGCAGGACCCACCAGGCTGAGCTGGCTGCCCCAGCAGTGCTGGCTGTTTTCTCTGGGGAGCTGAGACAATCACCTGAAAGGACTGAACCCCCACAGCACAGTGACAGTGCTCTGTGGCCTTCTAAGTGATGAGAAGGAGCCTGTGGATTGTGGTTCCTGTTACAGCACTGCTCATATTTGTACATGGTCTTACTGTGCTTTGCATTTCAGTGTTACAGGCTGCTATTATATATTTTGTATGGAGGGTTTTTTAATGTTGAATTATGCTCCTCTGGGGTATAGAAGACAAAAGGTAGGAGTGGATTAAGATATCGGGCATACAGCAAGAACATTTCTTTCTCAGAAAATGTTGCCTGGCTTCTTCCTAGCAAGTTCTGAGCTATAAAATACCTCTGGATTCATCTGTGGTGTCAAAGTGCTTTTGTTTCATTTACAGTTTTATTCAGTTTCTCAGGAGATGAAAGGGAAATAATGTAACTGAAAATGTTTTCAAGTGCAGTCTGAAAGCAAGAGAAACCTTTTGTTTCATTGCTTGGAAACCCCAAAAAGAGAACTGCAAGGAGCAGTTGGCCTGTGAGACTCAGTGGTTCCTGTTCTTGTTTCTGCATGTTCTTTCTCTCTTAAGAATATGGACAAATAAAAAGAGGGACACTCAGCCAGTGGCGTGCTCTGCCCCAGGGTGCTGAATTCAGCTGGCACTGTCCAGGCCCTGTTCAGCACCTCCCCACGCAGTGTCAGTGCAGCCATGGATAACATTCCTTGGGAATGCTGTGATGCATTTTATGTTTTCAGTGATAAAAGCCAGACACTAGAAGGAAATAGAGAACACGTTTTCCCTCAGAGACAGAAGAGAAGAACATGTGTTACCAGCCAGTTTGCTCAGCTCAATACCTACTTGCTCTGTATCATAACTAATCAATTCTTCAAGTAGCAAAATAACCAAAGTACATGATTTAGTCATCTAACTGTGAGTTATGTGGGCTCTTCGAACAAAGCAATGATTTTAAGCTCAGAGATGTTAAAAATCAGGTAGAAATGCTTTCATGAGGTGAATTCTGATGTGCTGGGGGGAGAGAATGTTCATTTTTATCAAACAAGATTTTTTCCATTCAGTTATTGCTATGGATTTCCCTGGGTGCAGTTTTGTGTGTACCTTGTGGACTCCTGTGACTTGGCAACAAGTGCACAATAAAGCTCCTGGGAAAGGAATTTGGTCTGACAGTGCAGCCCGAGCCTGGCACAACCCACACCTCTCCAGTTGTGGAATGAAGGATTCTTAATGTCCTAGCTCCTTTGGAAATGCTCCTTAAAGGAGTTTGCTGATTTAGAATTAGTTTTTAAGCTAATGCCAAATATAATTTTAAATCAGTATACAACAAAAATCAAGATCCTGGTGTCTGGCTGGGATGTGAGGGGACTCCTGCAGCAACTTCACACTGACCTTAGGCCATCGAGGGAAACAGCAAAGTGCAAATCATCACCCACTGGAAGCAGTGGAACAGCTTTTTTTTATAGCTTCATTTTCTTAGTGGGATAAAAATAAACAATTTCTTATTATTTATAATAATAAGGAGTTATAGATTATTTATAATAATCATGAGTTAGAGGAACTCATGATCTGAAGAACAAAACACTAAGTAAATGGTTTTTTTCTAGATCATATAGCCATGCATGTGCCTTAATGAAACAGGCACACAACCCTTCAGCTTGTACCCTGATCCTCTTTACTTTGCTGTTGATGTTTAACTTGATTTCTGTCCATGGTAACATTCACTGCAGTGCCTCAGGGCAGCAGGAAACTGAGTCTGGAACAGCCATTTTTTGCATTGCTGAAAGCTCTCAGCCCCAAAATGTCACAAGAACTGGAAATACTCAGGTTCTATCTGAAGGCAAGGCAGAAACACCGACCAGTGACAACAGCAGTCCCTGCTGTGCATTTTAACCACTGCCCAAGGTCCCCAGCGCTGCAGGCCCCAGCACAGCACCCGCTCCCTCCAAGGGCAGAGTCCAGCCTTTCCAAGGGCAGAGTCCAGCCTTTCCAAGGGCAGAATCCAGCCTTTCCAAGGGCAGAATCCAGCCTCTCCAAGGGCAGAACCCAGACTCTCGGAGGGCAGAATCCAGCCTTTCCAAGGGCAGAGTCCAGCCTTTCCAAGGGCAGAATCCAACCTTTCCAAAGGCAGAATCCAGACTCTCTGAGGGAGGCTCCTCAATCATTTTAACAGGTTTTGCCTGGAGCACAGGATACAACAGCCTGCTGGGTGTCCAGCTACAGCCAGCCAGGGATTGAGAGTTTAAAAAACCATTCCCAAAGCTCCTGAGAATTCCAAGGGAAATATTTAAGGCAGAAGCAAGAGACATTAGAAAGGACAGCCAGCTGCAGATGCTCTTATCCTTGTGAGTAAAAACCTAGGAATATTTGAAATACTCCAGATAGTTATGACTGGGCAGCAAACACCACAGCAAAGATCTCTTTGTTTTAAGTAAGCCATTAACAGAGCAGCCCAATCACAATGATAAAAACCACACTGATATTCTTGGACTAAACTCCCTCACTGTAACGGTCCATCCAAAACTAAAGCTGCAGAAACTGAGATGTTTCCAATAGGGGAAAGAACACATAAAGAACAAGCTCCTGGGATGCAAAGTTTGGAAAACTGATCTTGGAAACACAGGAGGTTTACTAGAAGTACATTGTATTACAGCAAAGGAGATCTGCTCTAAAATTTCACTCCAAAAATAGCCTTTCTCACAGAGTCCTACTCTGAGTGAATACAAAATGTTAATATAATATAATTAGAAACCTTTCTTTGTCCTTTGCACAGTCAAATTCTAATTCTTAATTACCGAACTGATTTAATCCATGGTCATGTTTTCAGAAAGAAAAGTGTGTTTTCACAACAGTCCATACCTGGTTTCATAAATTCCTTGCATTATTGCGCCTGGAGGGATTTAGGTACCAATATATCTGGCATTATGTACACTGCTCCTATTTTGAACCAAACAGGTTTGTGGAGGGAAAAAAAAAATAATAAAAGTAAGTGTTTCTCAGTTCTCCTGTCTTTTATGTCACCACATACACAGATCAAACACAGCAAGGAAATAAGACTTCAGTTTAAATATCTGCAGTTTTTATGTGGAGTTCTATACCCTCAGGAATCTGATATGGAAAGGGAGAAGGTAATTAAAAGGAAACCTTTTTTTTCCAGTCTCACACATCTCAGTCCTGCAGGACCTTGCTTTTATAAACCCCATACAAATAATTTCTTCCCACCATGCTTCAAATAATTGCACAGATTTTAACATATGAGAGCATCAGCTGGTAGCCCCTGTGCTCCTGCACAGGTCATGTCTGTTTAACAAGATCAGCCTGGACTGTCCCAAATCTGCTCATTCACCTTGTTTTCATAAAGCACAATTGCAGTTCTTTCCTTTGTTGGCAGAAAGCTCAATAGAAGTATGGCCTTAATCCATGAAAAACATGAAATCGCATTTGTAGATGGTGAGCCCTTGGCTCCATCCCTGCCGTGGGAATCTCATTGATGTGGTAGCACAGGCCTTGTTGGCAGCCCTCACCCTGCTGAGGAGAGGCCGGTGGAGCCAAGGACAGGACAATGTCCCCATGCTGATTCTGTCAGCAGAGCAAGGACAGGGTACATTCCCCATCCTCACTCTGCCAGTGTGTGAGGGAAATGTGGCCACAGTTCACACCAAGGGTGCCATACCCTGGCATTCAGCACAGAAGCAGGGAGAGGGATGCATTATTTGGGGATGAATATGGAAACACTGCTTTTATTCTACATACTTCCATTAAGGAATTACTTGGGCATTTAGGCACATTATTAAATATCTATGTACAAATGGACGTCTTTTTTTCCCTGGAGAAAAGGGAGCAAGAGAAAGGCATGCAGAGGGGACCAGGAACAAGGACAGTGCCACTGCACTGGGAGATGCCTCCAAAGCTGGGAGGGCAGAATCAGTCACATCCCATTAAGCAGGAACAGGGCTGCTGGAGAAGCTGTGAAGGATCTATATGGAAGGATCCAAGGGACCCTTCAGGGCTGTGAGAGCACTGGAAAGTCCCCTGTGGAATGAGGGAGTCCCAAAGGGAAGCAGGGCTGCAAGGGGAGCTCTGGCTCTGTGCCCACTCAGCTCTCCATTCCTTTACCTGGCACACAACAGTGCCAGACCTGGTGCTGAGCAAGGGAAACTTAACACAGGTTCTTTTCTTCTTTTAGCACATGTTTCATTAGACTCGTACCTGTGTGTGCTCATATACTCCCATAAACCTTCATTAAAAAACGAATCCCTCTGTGTCAGGTGCTTTTTGCCAGCCCTGCCCTCTGCCCAGCTGAGCTGCCTGCCGGGAGTTTTGCAGAGCAGCAGCTCATGGCCAGCCCGTGGCTGTTGGGGAAACACGAGTATTCACAGCTGACCTGTCACCGACAAAGAGGCGGGGGTCCCTTTACCCCGGGGCTGTTCTCCATTGTCCCGCTCCCTCCCAAAGCGGACAGAGATTTCTCTCATTTATGCAAAGGGAGGACAGGCAAATAATGAATCCCAAAATGGGTTGTTCCTTCAGAAGCTCCCCGTAGCCTGAGGTGATGGCAGGATGGCTGTTCCCAAAGCGCACCGAGCTTTGCGCAGGGCTGCAGCACAGGACAGCAAATGGAAAGCAGCCACTGCTCACACAGAAAAGCTCCTGTCGGGGCAAAAGAAAAGCTCAGCATGATTTTAGTTCTGTATTTAAAAAATACAGTAGGGAAAGCTTTTCACAAAGCTAAATAGAGGCAGCTGAGCTGGCAGCTACACCAGCCCCACATTCATGAGCTCGGAACAGGCCCGTTCCGAATCTATTAGGACAAAGATTGCAAGATATTATTTTTAAAAGATCAATTTCCCCACCAGGCCATGCACCATCATTTCACTGACACGTACTTCACATTTTGTCCACTCACATTTTCTGTGGAGAAGTGAAAAGACTGTTCTGAGAAACCAAAATGGAACAGAATAGATTTAAATGTGACTTTGTGATAAATGCTATTAAAGACTGTTCACTTAATAAAGAGTAAATTAGAAAAGGAGTCCTTTAAAAAAATAATCACATGTAAAGTAGGGATAATTACTATGATTCTTAAACAATTTAGGAATTATTTCATACATTTCAATACCTATTAAGGGTAAGATAAAGAGCAGAAGTGTCCTGCCTTGGAGATTCATTTATTTTATAAGTCACTGCTAAACAGACACTGTGTCTTACAGGGAAATGGATGAGATGGAACAAAACATGACTGGAGAGAGAATGTCCAAGACATGGAAAAACAAGTGAAGAACAGGCAGTTCCAACTTCTGTATTCACAGGCCAAACCCCAGTCAGTGAAAATGAACAGATGACTTAATCACTTCAGTAAATAAGGGCTCTGTTTGGATGTCCACAGTTTGAGAGAAAGTTCCTGTCAGGCTCCTTGCTTTACCCTCTGCCCTGGGTGCTGCAGTGCAGGGCTCTGCAGGGCAGCAGGATGAGCTCCAGCAGCAGCTGCAGGGCACCAGCACCGTCCATTCCCTCCTGAGCACCAGCAGCACCCAGCCCTGCTCAGCACCCACTGTCAGTACCAAACCACCCACGGGGTGGATTGATGTGCAAGGAATGACAGGCTGAGAGTGACTGGGCTGCTCATGGCCTGCTGTGCAGGAACAGGCACTGCAGCATCTGGGACACCAGAATCCAAGGCCTATTATTCCTTTTGTTTCTTCTGCAGTCGAATTCTGTGGCAGATAAAGAGCTGAAGTTGTTTGTGACTTACATTCCTAAACTGATAAGCTTGTTTCCAACCAACCTTTACAAGTCTCCAGATGAAACTTTAGTGTGACTAAAACTTCGAAGATGGAAAAAGTGTGAAAGTGTTTGACCTTGGTCATTGCTTCCCCTAGTAGCAACAGAAGAATTAAATTCAATCTTTTTTCCATCTTATTTTACAATATATTTCAAAAAAGAGCCTTGCAGCAGGAGAAGTGTGAAAAGCAAATGGAGAAAGTTAGATTTCCCTGTCCTTGAGGAGATAAAATTCAGCAAAGTCAAAGTGACCCTGGTTAAACTATTGGATAATAAATAGATAAGCCTTTCTTCCCAGCCTCCCTGGAAACTTAAGACTCATTCCTAACAGCATTTTTCATCTGCTTGCAAAAGCTGCCCAAGCTGAATTCACTGAGGTTTTTTCTGCAACTGACTGATCTCACCTGGAGACAGACGAGAAATAAGAGTCCATCAAAAAGTCCAAAACCCACATTCCGAATCAGGCTAAATTACTGCTGACCCAATCCCATTTCAGTTCTGCCCACCTGAAATAGAGCTGCAGCACACACCCAGTGTGACAATTGCTATTAGACATTAATTGTTAGCTATTTTCATTTCGCAGTGTTTTGCAGGGACAAGCATTCACCCAACCAGCAATCAAATCACTTGCAAAACCCCAGTTTGTAAGAGATAAACCAGTTTAAACAGATCCCGCAAGCAACATGTATGATTTGCAAAGACGTCGGCTGACCCTGAGCTCCAGACACAGTTTTTTCTCACATTGCTTTTGACTCCTGAGATGCCTCGTGCACACTGTCCTTATCTGTTGCAGCCTTTCATCCGGCATTCCTGCTCCATGTTCCCCAGTCTGATGCCTACCACTGCACAGACAGAGAGGGACGGGGTTTTCCTGATTTCCCCTTTGCCCCCCCAGCAATCAGCCACCACCCAGGGCAGTTCTGGTGCCCCGTTACCTTCTGGAGAGCCACCCACAGGCAAACCCCTGCAGGAACTGACTGTGCCCAGATTCCTGCCTCCAGCAAAACCCCGTGTCTGGTCTGGGACCTTCGTGCCCCCTCCCTCCTCCGAGGCTGCTGCGAGAGCCTTCGCAGAGGGCTTTCAGCACAAGTGGCAGCTGTTCAGTGACAGTTCAGACACAGTTCTTACAGGCCAGGGTGTCTTTGATACAAGAACTTAAGGAGCAAACAAGTGAAAGGCAGTTTGGATGAATCACTGGGGAGCAGTACCTTGAGATTTACATTTCAGACTCCACTTAAGGCATAATTCCTCTGGGTATTCACTGCAGTATTTCAGCTGTGATGAACACACGTGACATTAATAAGAAACACAACAGACTGTAACAAGAGTCCCACTGCTGTCAATGCAGCTCAGGAGAGTAAATAGAAAACAGTTATTTGTAGAAACACTAAATCATAACGAGAATATTCAAGAGCCTGTGACAGAGAAAGCTGCACAGTTTATTACTGGACTTGGAGTCTATGTGAACCCTCGGCAAAGATAAACAAAGGTCCTGGCTGGGAGCTGGGGGTGTGGATCAGCCTGCACGATCCGATCCGTGTGTCCGGAGGTTGGGAGCACTGCTGGGGAAGCCGTGGGTTGCTGCTGCGGCCAGCACGGGCCCAGCAGGGGCCTGAGCTCCTGGTCAGGCTCCAGCTGCTGAAGGACACCACATATAGATAACATAGCACATTCTTTGTTATATCAAAAAGCACGAAATCAGCCCTTTGATAGGAACTGGACCCACACGAGCAGCAGCAGAATTTCAGAGCAGGAGTGAGCTTGAAGGAAGGCTCAGAGATGTGTTTGTAAGGAGAACAGAGGAGCTGCCATCCATAAAGAGGCATGGATGTACGTGTTGGAACTGACATACTTGTTCCAAATTTGCAGTACTGATCAAAGGGTTGGCATGGAAAAGCATCCCAGAATTTCTTCTCTCCTGTAAATTAGCAAGCTTCCCTCATTCAGTTGTACTTGATTGTTTGTGGGAAATGCCCCTTATAGCAAGTAGGAAGAACACTGAATAAAATTGTCAGAATAACGCTGTCTGTCATCTCTTGCCTTCCCCAAGGCTGTCAAAAATGAAAGTGTTTAGCATATATAGATCACTGGAGCATATTAAAACTGTGAATTTTGGTTTATCTACAGACTATCTCTTTAAAGAGGCAGCTGAGAGCCCCTGCACTTTGAATAAAGCCTCCAGCAGCATATTGAAACAAATCTCTACGCTACCCTTTGGAATTCAATCTGTTCCAAGTCAAGTCGCAAAAGAACCTTCGTATTTTCCCTGTGCCTAGAGAGAGTTCAGCACAGGGCCAAAGAAGAAATGGTTAGAAATATCAAAAAGGGAGAGGAAATTAAAAAAAAGAGAAAAAAATCTCAGGAGAGCAGATCCTAGAAATACTGAAATTTAAAGCCTGAGAATTGGCAGGCGTCCAAGTAACATAGTGGAGAGACAGTGGGGATTGCAAGGAATTGGCAGGCAGACAGCATGGGAGATGCCAAATGAGAGCTCACAAAGAGTGAAATGAGTCAGAACCTAGAGAAGGAGATGTGAGAAAGCAAGCGCAGCACAAGGGAGAAGGAGAGAAAAGGAGACACAATCCAGGACTTGCAGCTTTAAAATGTTGGACAGAAATAACTGAAAAACCCCAGTTCTCCAGATTCAGTCTGGGTTGTGGCAGAGAAAGGCAACAGCTCGGGGTGATGGGGCACTTGCAAGGAACCGGGATAAAGCAATAGTCCAGAGAAGGCAATGGAATCAAAGTCCGGAATCCCTCCTGGGCAGGGGACCTGCAGGTTTCTATGACCACTTCTCTCCTTATCTCCAGGCTTTGCTATGCAAAGCGAGGCAGGGCTGCAGCGATGCTGCTGAAGGGAGCGAGGGAGGAGCAGATTTAACAGGAATGCATTCCTTTGGAAATTCTGTTGGCTTCATTGGAGATTTCAGAAAAACCTGCAGGTTTAGACTCCATATGAAAGTAGTGCTGTACACGACTCTCAGCCAGTCACGGTTGTATTTCTGCCTCTACCTGCTGGCCACGGTTAAGGAATAGAGCATTGCCTGCTAAGAAAAGGCAGAGTCCTTGTTTCAAGAGAGATTTAATTATAAAAGAATGTGCCACTTGCTTTGCAATCTCTGCAGCATCTGCTCTTCAGCTGTGACCTGGGCACACAGGTAGCACATGGCTGCTCTGTGCTGTGGCTCACCTGAAATCTCGAGCAACTTCCAGTGCGCTCACCTTCCTTCTTTAGGCTCTGACCTCTGGCGCCCCGTAACCTGAAGTCACTAGACAAGGAAACATGCTGAATCTTTACCCTGACAGAATTAGTGCAATCTCTTTATTATTCGTGCTCACTAATTTTGATTGCACAGGTAACACAGGCGGCCCAGTCAGACCCAGCAGCAGTGCACGCGGAGGCACACGCACACATCCAACACAACCTGCTCAGTTCTAATCCCAACAACTTCACTGCCTTCTCCCTTCACACCCATTTTCCCTTTTGACACAAAGGTGTTGTTTTACCACCAACATCTGACGTACAAGTACGCTTGAATCTCTCTCTAAGCAGCAATTGGGGTAGATAAGAGTGAGTGGGAGAGTGGGTGTGGAGGAGGCAGGTGGGCTGCTCTGGGCTCCCACAGCTTGCTGAGCTCACAGCTCAGTGACAGAGAAGAAAAGCCAGACCCAGTGGGTAGGTGTCAGACTGCTCAGACTTGTCAGAGATAAGGCCTTGACACCTGGGAGGTGCTGAGGAGAGGAGCACCCGAGCTCTGCCCCCGCCCCGGCTGCGCACTGCCGCGGGGAGCACACGGGTTTCAGTGGCACATTTACCTGAACCTCGGGAGGCTCAGGCTAGCGGTGCTGGCATCCCAAACCTTGGGATACCAGGACATCTGCAAACACAGCAAGCGCTTGCTGTCCCCTTTCTCCAGGTGGAATGCCAGCTCTTGCCTTTGTGCCAAGCTGAGCACACCCTGAGGTTGACGCTCAGAGCATCCCTTGAGACAGGAAATCCAAAGCTGTTACAGAAGAGCTACCAGCTATGTGTGATGCTGTTCCCATTTCATACATCACATAATGAATTTGCCATACCAAAATAATGAGAATAAAGGAAATTTTTGAAGAACATTTTTATAATTAATTTTGATATTTCAGGGAAAAAACTCCCATCCTTTTGCGACTTTTTTTTTTAAATATGAAGAGATTTAGAATTTTTGCAGTGTTTTAGAACACTTCAGACTGTAGCAAGCTGTCCACAGGGCTGTTGTAAAGAATAACCAATATAATATGTCCTATACTCACTGTACGAAACAACGAGCGCAAAGGTAGCTCACCATCTGGGCACGTCCTGGGAGCTAAAACACGCAGGGGCACACTGATGTCCTATTTGTAACTGGGGCTTTTCCACCCCAGTATCCAGATCCTGAATCAGGACCTGTCCAGGCTTAAAATGGGTCAAGTGAGGGATCCCCCACCCTGGTCTCTGGCAGGGTCCAGAATCATTTCCCCAGTTGTGTTTTGTTAAGAACTACATAGAGCAGTATAATGGAATTTGCCCAAAACCCGAAGTGACTGTGCCATACAACAGGCTGGTGAGCTGGGATGGATTTGGGACATCAGCACCAAGCACCTCAAGGGGAGGGAAGTATAGGCCCTCCAAATCACAATCACAGCTTTAGGAAAGGCAAAGCCTCTGGGATTTTTACTGCTTTTGGTGAAAATTAAATAAAGGCAGTAAAGCTCTTAAAAGAACAGAAAGCTCATGGCAGAGTGTGGCCTCACATGTTTATCCCGTGTCTCCAGAAGTACTTGGAGCATTTGCCATGTGGAAAAGCAAGCCAAGCAGCTATTTTTAGACTCACTTGATTCAACACATATGGACTGAATTCTGTTAGAAATAACGACCTTCTGATGTAGTTATTGCAAGTGCCACTAGACAGAGCTGTTCATCTGATTTCTAACCTCAGAAATATTTATGAGCCGGTGATGTGCTAGAAATCCAGGAGGAGTTTGTATTACAGACTCCTTCAGAAAAGTGGCACACGCCTGTAACAACTGCCTGGCATGTGCCACCAGGGCGTCGCTTTGGCACACACTGTAAATAATCTCTTTGGAGCTGAGAGCTGCATCTGCCCCTTGTGAATTCTCTGGTCACTCACCAAGAGCAAGTGATAAAGAGATGACAGATGAAAAAAATCCTGGTTTCTCTTGGTTAAACTACAGTGTATGTGTTGAACTTGAAAATAAAGAACACACCTGGAGATCTAAAAGTGCTGTGACAAGTCCCTGACTGTGGAGTTACCTCAAAGACATTTTAACAGAGCTTGGGAAAGGCTCAAACAACAGTACCTTTGGAAAACAGAGAAGTTTTCATTCCAGGCAGGGAACATGCATTCAGACAGTCCTTAAGGGAGTGCCAGTGGACTGGACTCAATGATTACAACAATGCAGGTTGTTCAAACCCAATATTGCAGTTAATCACTAGGTAATGCCTGACTGTGGCTGGTGCCGGATTGCCCGGTCCCTCCCACCAGGTAATGCAGAAATCACCCAGGAACTTAAATGCTTGGAACTGTGCTTGACAGCATCTAATTATCTGCTCTTTTCTGATAAATTTAGGGTAAACCACATTTTCTTTAAAGAAAAGGAAGCCCTCACTTTGGGAGGAAGCAGAGAGAGATCAGCAGTAGCACTGGTTCTCCCGGGCTCACACCCTGATTTGCATCACAGGCAACCCGAAGCAGGAATTTCTGGAATTTCTTCAGCTGTAGCTGCAGCCTGGATTTCCCGTTGTGATTAGAGTTAAGCAGCTGTGCAGCCACAGCCAGCTCCAGGCCATCCATCCGCACAGAGCAGGCTGGCGGGGCATTTCCAGAGGTGTCAGTTCACGTCCCTGCTGCTCCCGGAGCATTTCCAGAGGTGTCAGTTCATGTCCCTGCTGCTCCGGGTGTGGCGTTCAGGTGCCATTGTTGTGCCAGGCTCAGGGGGTGCTGAGGCAGGTCGTGGCCTCTGCCGGGCAGGGGCCCCTCAGCATGTGCAAAGGCCACAGCAGGGCTGGAACTGCCCATGCATCACACCTCAGAACCTTAGTTAACGTCTTCGTTGCTTAAGAGCATGCCTGTGGCTCTTTTTTCTCACTTACTCAGCTAATTCTGACTTTCACGGGTATGGTCTGTCAGTCCTTGCCCTGGTCCCACACTGGTGAGCTGCTGTCCCTCAGTCACCTCGTGTCACACCATGTCACGCTCTGCAGTAACTAGAGGCGAGATAAAAGCCCCAGGCTGACCTGTGTTCCTGCACAGTAATGCAGGCTGCGGGTGCCTGCTTTGGGTTTGCTCTGTCAGCATTATCCTGCCCCAGGCGCTGCCCAGAGCTGGGCCCGGAGCTGGGCACCGCCACTCCGGAGGGAGGAGCGGGCTGGAGTGGGCAGCAGCTCCTGCTCTCTGCCCGCTGGGACTGCAGGGCTGAGCTCCTCCTCCTGCCCTGGGCAAAGTGCGGGGGCACGGCCCAGCCACCAGCACGCTCAACCAGGGTCATTTTGTAGTTGCAATTTCCAGTACTAATTATTGCTGTAAAGCTTCTAAACTCAGTGGCATCTCTTACACCTATGGCCTCCTCACATCTTGCTGAATTTTGAAAGAATTACGGGGTTGGTCATACCCACATGGAGATTAGAAAAAGGAAACTGTGGTCCCTTTGTCAGTTCCTCTGATGATCTCTGGACACTGGCAAAGGATTAGTCAGGTTTTGAAGATGTGTAAGGCAGAAAGAAGCATCAGCAGGTGTGCAGGAAACACTGCAAGGAAGATTCAGACACAGATACACAGCCCAGAGGTTGAGTACCCATGTTCTGCTTTATTCCAGCTCATTCTTCCTCTGGGACAGCTCAGTGGGACTATGTCAGCAATTTAATATTCTCTGCTATGCCCAGGACTTGCTTTCCTGAAGTTCAGTTCTGCCATGGGACTTCAGTGAGAACACGAACTCCTGATCCTTGGTTTTCAGTCACAAGGACGCAGTAGAAAAGCACAAGAGGAGATGAAATCACCAGCAATATTAATGTTGGTCTCATGTCACTTAGCAGGAGACAAGACAAAAAGGCTCAAAGAAGCCCCAACTTTCTGCCAAGAGACAAGACAGGGCAAAGCAGTGACTGTTTTGTACGGTGCCCTGGATCTCCCCAGACCAGCATCTGAATGCTGTCAAGTACAGGGATGCAAGAAACCACAGAGCCATGGGGATGGTAACTGCTCTGAGGCAGAGTTCATTTTAATGGAAGCCAAAGAGTTCTTGAAGGCAGAGCAATGCCACAGGAACCAGCAATTCCTTCTTTTACAAGTGCCTGCAATGGCTTGGTGGCCCAGATATCCCCCCCTGCTACATGAGAGTGTGGTGGGGAAGGAGATCACCAAGCAGAGCAAGAAAGAAGGCATCAGGCCAGCCATGTGTCCCTGCACATGATGGCAGTGGGGTGGGTCAGCAGTGAGATCACTGGAGATACAGGACAAGGCTGTGGAACAAAGATTCTTTGGCAATATCCTGTTTTCTGTAGGATGCAGCTTTCTTTTCCCAGAGGGTGGCTTGTGGGGCTGCATGCTGCAGTTGGAATGCGACAGCCTGGGATTTGTAACTCCAAAGGGAAAATCAGACACACCTCGTGGATGATACGAGGAATGATGACACAAAGGTACCACAGCAAGGACAGTGTTGCTGCCGCGGTGACAACCACATCTTCCAACCTGCAATCCATGACTTCAGTTCCTGTGCTCATGTTGGATGTTGTTATTTCTTTTGCTCTTCATAGAGTCATCCAGCCCTGTGTGGCTCCTTGTCCTTTCTCAAACCCAGGCAAACAACAAACCCCCAGCAAAGACAGTATGCCCTCATGACCTTGTAGCCTGGACTAGATGATCATTTAACCCTAGTCTGAATGTGATTCTTGGAAACATTTAGCAGTCCATGAACCAAGAAGGAGTTCTTGCAAAACCAGCCTTTGTTTTTTACTATGCAAATGTGTTTTTTAAGGAAACACAACATTTTTTGGGCAAGAAATGATGTAAATATTGGCTGACAGTGTCATAGTGGCAAAGCTGTGCAGATACCGGCCGCACTGAGAAGTCTGCTGTGTCTGTGCTAATAGAAGCAGGATATTGCTCCTTTTCCAGTCCCCATGCAAGTGGCAGGAGTAATGCTCTACTGCAACCAGGGAAATCACACCAGTATTGTTGGACATGGTCGGAACAGCATGTATGGAATGTAAATTGATTTAATTTCAATGTCATGATAGTTGATGTGATAATGCTCTCTGATACTGAAACATGAAGCTCAATTTTGAGAAACAGATTCGAGAATAGGCTTTGTTTCAGAAAAGTGACACCTCTGACTTTAAAAAAAGAGAAATTCATGGATTCTTGAGTTGATCAGCATAAAAGATGTTTGGATCAAAGTCGAGTTTAGATTAGGATCAAACCAATGATGTGCACAAGCGCCAAAGGCTGGACAAGCCCTGGCTCTGGGGAGGCTGGAAGGTGGCACCCTGGCGAGGTCAGGAGTGCTTTGGGAACATCCACTTGCTTTGGCCAAAGGGCCTGGAGGTCACTCACCCTCAGGTCAGACCACGTCCCTTCTCTCTGCAGAGCCGACCCGAGCTGAGCCCAGTTAAGCCACAGCTCAGTGTTGCAGCTCCTCTTTTCCCCAGCTGTTCTTGGTAAAGGTAAATTTTCCGTGGATCTGTTTCTCAATCCCACCACAAAGTGGCACTGCAGCAATTGCCATCCATTCCCGAGGAAGAACTGGTAACACGTCTTGCACTTGTATGAGCTATTTGAACGGGAGCTCTTCTGCCTCATTTCCATGGCAAAAACCTCTTGCATAATTTCTGCTTAGTCCTCCCAGCTTCGGGCTAAAGTGAACTAACAAAAACCAAAATTATCTATTTGCTTTAGCAGAAACACAAAGTATCAGAGACACCAGCTGAAGGGAAACACAGCTCAGGGAGAAAACCAAGAACAGAGAGAGTCCTTCAAAATCTCAAGCACTTTCTTCCTCTGAAGACTGAATGGTTTGGGCCCACTGAAACTCTTGAAAAGTCTCCATTAATGTGTCAGATAAAGCTGTGTATAATGATATTTATGTTATTTCTATAATGATACCTTTGTCCTCATTGCTCTCCAGTTTCAAGGTTATAATCTAGCTGTCTGCTGGCCAGCAGTCCCAAGTTTATGGCAGTTTGGAGTCAATGGTACATCCCTGGGGAATTTGCCCTCTTGCAGCTCTCCTTGCAGAGACCAGCTCCCCTGCCTGCACGCAGACACGCTGGATTGCCACAGCAAGGATGATCTTTGGGCTTGGCTCATGCACTCCTCTGCCACCTTCCTTACTGTGGACAGCTGGAGATAGAGCTGGCTGCAGCAGTCCTGCCCTGGCAAACCTTCCCTGCCAGCCTGCAGTTATCGTCTCCCTCTCATCACAGGACTGGGTTGGGATGATTTGTTGCCACTCAAGTGCTGCTGCTCTCAGCAGCTGCCAGCCCTTGTCGGGCAGCTGGAGCCAGCTCTCCTCGTGGTGTGGTCAGGGCTTGGCCTGTGGACCCCAGCCAGGCAAAGTCGTGCTCCCAGACCTAATCCGTCTGCAGTCCCAGAAAATACCCCCTGACTGGGGGGGAAAGCAGTGGAGTGACAGCTAAAGGAACTAACAAGGGAATGGAGACAAGGGACAGAAAGGGGCAGCCACACACTCTTGGGTTACTGTTACTACTGGAAATGGTCTAAAATTAGTGTGAGATTGAAAGAATGAAGGAACCAACAGAGTTCGTCAACACAGTACCACAGATTTCACGCCACATCACATTCTTCTAATGTGTCAGCTTGCTCTGAACAATATGAACTCATCTTTGAATTCATCTGGGGTGCAGCACATCAAAATGGCCCAAGTGTTGGAGACATAAGATGCCTTGTGTGGGCTCACCCTCCCATTCTGCAGTTGGAATACAGAGACACAAATGGAGCCATCTCGGTATGAATGAGTCCTAAGGTGGAAGCCAAAAGGGCCAATAACCAGGAAAGGAAGAGAGGGAAGCAGACCCTGTTATGTCTGAGGTCTCTCAGGCAAGAGTGAAGCAGCAGGGACAGAGCCCTGGAGAGCTCAGGACAGGAGATGAGAAAGGGAAGAGGAGCTTTGAGGAAGTTCTGAGCTGACATCAAAAGCTGCTGTCATTCAGTATGTTTCAAAGCTATTGGTGTTCACTTAGTTTTTAATTGGAATGAAAAAAGCAATGTTGTTTTTGCTAGCTATTGCTTTGTTACATTTGCCATCTAACTTGATTCATGGTAATCCTCTTACCACAGCCATCTGCCAATTTGCAGTCAAGTACTCAGACGTGCTGAGCCCCTCCGGTTGCTCCAGAATGTTAATCTGAAGCACTTTGCCTGCTTCCCATCCATCCCAGCAGTGTGTGCCCTTCCCTGTCACTGCTGAACAGTTCCCAACAGCCTCCCACCAGCTTTGGCCAGGGAGTTCTATTCCCAAAAGCATTCCAGCCCTAATGAAGCCATTGCTAACCCGGAGCAAATCAAATGGAGCAGGCAGGAGCACCCAGGAGGCTGAGCAGGAGCTGCTGCCCAGCTTTAATTCAGGGTGGGATTATTAACACATCAGGGCTGCCTAAATGGCTTGACAGGCCTAAGGCCACACAACCCTCCTGCTCCTTGCAATGCTCCGAGTCCTACACAGACGCACATTGTGGGACTGCCAGGGTCAGAGGGGGAATAAAGGAAACAGCACATGCCTTCCAGCTGGCATATGTAAATGCTCTTCGCCTTCCTCTGAGATACAAGCAGGTTAGCTTCAGCTGATGACACCTCTCTCATCCAGATGCTGCTCCAGATAACATGAAGCCATTATATTTACCCTGCTGTGAGCCTAAATAAGGGAACAGTCTTAAAATCCCATGTCTGTATGCCTGCCATTGGGACTTAAACATGTTAACTTTAAATACAGAAACAAGGCACAAAGTGTGAACCTGCTACCTTAGTCTAATGACAGCCTTCCCTAAAGAAGCCTCCCAGAGCCCCGAGGGGTGACACCTCGGGGAGCAGCTGGCCCAGGTCAGGCTGTCTGTGACCTGCTACTCACGAAGCTACTCAGAAATGAGCTGGCTGCAAAGCCAAGTGCCACATACAGACCATATGGTAACCACGTAGCAGACAATTGAGAATGATACAGACACAGAAAGTTCATGTCCTCAGTTGCCAGAGGCTCCCCACACGTTGAAGAGGAAACAGAGTGGGCCTTACAGCCATTCTGCCCCATTTGTGGTGGAGCTGTGGTCTGGACATGGTGATTCCTGTGCACAGGGGAACGGCCAGTACTCAGAGCACCTGCTCTGAGTTCCTCAGGCTCACAAAACTCATGTACCTAAATTTGAAATGAACCTTTCTGGATGGGAAAAGGAAAGGGAAAACTGTAATTATCATCAAATTAACATTAATCTCCAAATCCAAATTGCCAAGAAAATATTTTGGAATGACTCTTCAGTGGCAATTGAATGTCCCAGGAGAATGAGGCATTCAGTTTGCTGAGTGACATGTGAGGCTTTATCGTAACAATATCTGGAATAACAATTGCTGTCATGTTGGTCATAAAGAAACACTAAACACAGGAGGAGAACCCCACTGAATTTCTAGAAGACTTGACCTTCTGACTTTTCATTTGTCCACCTGTAACATCACGTCCCCAGGAAACGCAGATTTTGTGGGTAGCTCATTTTACCAGAGAAACAGCCTGCCACCATGAAATGCACTGTTCATTAAATGTCTTCATCAGTGTTCAGTGAAATCAAAGACAGGATTCCCACTGACTTCAGTGGACAGGATCATGCTCCACAGCCTGATCCAAAGACAAAAAGCCAAGAGAAGGTGCTTATTGATTTCAGCAGACTTCAGGTCAGGTCAGGATCTCAACTATTCATCACTACACATAAGGGAGTTCTGCTGTTAAAATGGAAATGAAATATCTTCCCCCTGTATTATCAGGGGGAAGTCATAGCATAATTGATGAAAAGGCAAGTCACAAAAATTATGTTGTCTTTCAGCGAGCAGGAATGTTATCTTGGAAACCAAAACTCCAACATGAAACATCCATGAACAAAGCACTTGAAAAGAAACTCGGTACTTATCATATGCTAAAGCGAAACAGCAACAAAGACCAACCCCTCCTTGCTGACTCAGATAGGAAGGTGTGGTGAGGATCCCACAGTGTTATTTATTTCATGCTTAACCGCCATGTAGAGTTGTCACCTAAATAAGCATCTTCTAAGCAACTGACTGTCTCTGCACTCAAGTGCTTTATTGGAGGAATGGCTGAATAATTAATACCAGAACCAGAGGCACTACAGTGCCAAAGGAACTACAATAGGAAGAATGAAGAGCTAGGTAATGAGCAAGAATATGGGGTTACAATCTCAGCACTTCACTTTTTCTTATATTGTATCTTTTATCATATTTTATAAAATATAATACAAATTTTAACTTATCCTACAGCTTTTCATAAAGGACCAGTATCATGTAATATGAGCTTTGTGTCTAACTTAGTCACAAAGGGGAGGGACTCTCAAATCTGCAGCATTTGCCTCTCGACAATAATGTTGTGTTTGCAGCTCCATCTCCACCACTCCCCACTCACTGATGTCCAGGTGACTGGGGCAGCAAATCATGGAGGTCTTAAAAAGAACCAGCACAGAAAACAAATTTCTCACCAAAATTATTTGGTGCTGTGAACTTGTGCTCTTTAGTTGCTGTGTAGATAAATCTTTTGTCAATGCACTGTCAAATCTGGGGTAGGACTGTGAGAGGCAAACCCTGCGCTGCTGTCACTGTGCCAGGCTCAGCCTGGCTCATTTCGGGGTATTTGCATTCTAACTTGGCCCCAATGCACCCCCAGACCCATCATACCAAAAGCCCATGTTCTGATCCATGGCTGGGAGACACAGCTCTCCACAAAAACATGCACTCCATGCCCTCTTCACATGGGGCCAGAGCACGTGAGAGAGAGGCAGCAAAACTGCTGCTGAAGCTGCTCTGCCTGACCAGCACAGACCAGAGACAAGAGCTCGCAGCTAATGGAGAGGTTCATTAGCAACAGGAACTGGGTTAGATTAATTTCTTCATAACACTGATTGACTTGGACAGCACATTTCACTAACATTTATGCTGCAGGGAAACATAATTATGATTTCCCTGAGTGACAGGATAAGATGACACAAAACGTGTAATCAAATTTTGAAAGGGCAAATTAATCCTGTAATTGTTTGATAATTTCTTGCTAGTGTTACTGGAGCTGTTTGATATATCCAATGAAATGAAGATCTGAAGTTGCATCAATACACACCATTCATAGGACATTCTTGCATTTCATATATCCCTGTTTCCACTGCTTGCAAATGATAACCTGGAGCTGTAGATGGCTGGCTCTGAGTGTCCCTGCCGTGAACTTGGCCTGAGTTTGCTGCTATGGAAATAGTCACCCGCCAGACACTGTCTCAGATGCCCCAGGGCAGCCTTCTGATGTGCTCTGTGCTACCAAAGCTTTAACTCGGCTACAGCATCTGTGTGTTTGGCTCTGACATTGATTAAAGGCACAACTTTGTCACAGCTCGGCAGAAGAAGGGACTCCTGATTCTTAAAGTTGAAGGTGTTTTCTACCAAGTGGCTCAAAGGAGGATGTGATTGAGTGGCAGAGGTTCAGACACGTGTGTCCTCTCACGGTGCAGACAGACATGTCTCCTCTCTGCTTTGATTTGTAACAAAAGCATTTGTGGCTATAGCAGAGGGATGAAGAGAAGCCTAAATGCAGGCAGGATTTAACAAGCTTTGAGGGCACAAATCAGCCCATGGTTCTCACTGTGCACGGGGAAGGATGGCTGCAGAGAGAGCTTTCTGCCCTTGTCCTACACACATTAAACTCAGTCCATATCATCCTCAAAGAGGAAGTGAGAGACACTGGCCATGACAAACTCCATGGACTGTTTGTTATGGCCTGAGCTGCACACAACAGTGGCTCTCCTTTGGCCGTTGTTCAGTTTAATTCAAAATGAGAATTTGTTAAAAACAACTACAGAATAATTGATCAGGTTAATGTCTCCAAGGGCAAGTCATGCCTGATGGCAGATGTCAGGTCAGACTGGCCCCAGCTGCGGCAGAACAAAGCCAGCAGAGGTGCCCGGAGGAGGCAGCCGCGGCTGAGGGCTCCCTCTGTGCCGACTCTGCCCGCCTGCTCCCGGACGCGGGGGCACAGCCGGGGCCCTGCGGAGCCGGGCAGGGCTGGGCGGGCAGCAGCTCCTGCAGCCGCCTCCCAGCTGGCACAGCCGCCCCACCCTGGCTGCCCCTCCAGCGCCGGCGCTGGGGGTCTGTGCCAGAGCACCCCAGGATCGCTGTAGCCCTGCAACACCCGCAAAGTGCTGCTGAGTCCCCTCTCTGGATGAGTATTTACATGCTGCTGCTAAAAATCATCACTCTGCGCTTCGCTAGTTTTACATTTAAGAAGTGAAACACTTGAAAATGGCTGTGAACTCTGCATGTAGCACCCAGACTCTGAGCAGTTCTGTGTGATGGTGACTGAAAAACTGTCCAGATCTCAAGGACTTGGATATTTCTGACCTGGCAAAATGAAATATTTGCTTGCATTAATTTTGAAGAGATCTTTCTGGATGGAACGGAAACTCTGTTTCAACATGATGAGTTACTTCTAAGTACAGATCTATCTGGATCCTTGAGGCCGACCTTATGGTCATCATGGATTGCAGGTGATTAACACGCAAACTTCCTAATTCTGCTTTGGAAAGCCATCACAGGAATTATGTGCTATAGAATATATAATGATTTGTTTCGTTCCTTAAGTTCTTCATGCATGTGAGCCAATGGAAGATGGAATAGAAGATCCCATAGTATGAATGGACTAAATAAAATGTAATTTGACTTTACTAGATTAAAAAAATAAAATGTGCTGTGATTCTCGGATGAATGTGTGATTCTCATTAATGTTGCAATAATAATAAATTAAATCCAGGCAGAGCTAGACAGTGTCTGGAGAGGGGGATGTGGAGATGAGGCTGAGGCAGAGCTGGCAGCCCTTCCTCCTCTCAGGAAACCATCTCTGGAAGTGAGCGAAGTTAAAACCAGAACAGGCAGATAATGCAGGTGCATCCAATGATTTCTGTCTTCTGAACAGAGGCCGTTTTCTCCAATCCACAGATTCTCTCCCACCAAAGACTTTTCTTCTCTGGCAGATGTTGAGCAGATGCTTTTTATTATAAACAGATGGGAAAGATTTTTCAATTACCAATTATTCAAAATAACAAAGAGTCCTGTTGCCTAACTTAGAGATGATATGGAAATAATATTTATGTACATTAAAAATAACATTAAAATAATATTATCAATCTGGATTATATTAAAATTATCACTCAAATTGTCATATTTGAAGTGTTATCCTATTCCAGTCCAATCCAAGAGACTGGACCTGTCATCTGGACCTATCTGGAGTAGACTGGAGGTGCAGATTCTAAAGGAATCCACCAGTCTGATCTACAATTTCAGCTTCTGCAGGAGGGTCTGTGAGGCAGCACAGCCAATAAACTGTATTTTCAGCACCACTGCATACAGTAATCAATATTAATTTCATAAAATTTTTGAATTAATTTTAATAAGCACTGACTTGAGTGTGAAGAAGAGAGAAAGGGAGAAAAGGTCACAAAACCCTTAGAAAATGTCAGTCAATAGGGAACTCCCTGTACCTTGCTGAGATTACCCAAGACACTCACAAGGTCATAGTGAAGGAAGCCAGAACTATCTAGTTAGGAAAATTCAAATGTTCTAAGTTTTCTTCGCTTTGCCTCTTTCAAACATGTTGAATTGCAGGATCACGTTGGTCTAACACTAAATGAAGCCTTTGTTTATTCACTGACATTGGTGATGGAGTGGAGAAAGCCAGTGGCTTTTCTAGCAGCAGTGGTGCTTTTATTTTACCTGCACAATCCCCAAATAGCTCAGTGATTCTATAAAGCTTATCCTACAGCACTGCTTTTCTCAAGCTTCTCCACAGAAAATCTTCCATCTTACAGAGTAACCCTCCAACCTGGATAACACTCAGAAGGATGAAGAACTAAAGCTTGTTCAGAAGCTAAATCAATAGCAGGGGATTAATTTTACTTTCAGGTTTACCATTCTTGCATCTGTTATTGTTTGGAATATTTTGAAGAGGGGGGAAAAAGGAGGTGGTACATTTCACTATAACCTCTTCACTACCACTCCTGTTACCATCATTCAATTATTCCAGTACTATTGAAGCTCTGTAAAGTTTTTACAGGCATTGAAAATTCCATGTATTCTCCCTCCCCCCAGTCACTAGTGGAAGCAAAACCTTTGTGTGACCAAAGGAAAATCACAGAAAGGGACCAATCATTCAGTGCCCAACCATTCCCATCAGTGCCTCTGGCAACTGTACTTGTTTGATTTTCAGCAGATTTCTTTTTCAAATAGTTAAACAAGAACAGATTTTCCTCTAAATTCCTGTTTGATTGCAGAGGGAATTCGTGTCAAAGGATATTCCTGGAGATTCAAATGAGCTGTTAGAAATGATGTCTCCTAAAGTGTTTAGAAAACATACAAACAATGTGCATTCTTTGGGATTCTTTGTCAGGGCAGATGCAACAATAGACCTCAGGAAAGATGCGCAGATGTTATTCTGCACACTCTTCATTTCAGAGGCTTTAGAAATTCATGAGGTCTTTTGTAGGTTTTATGAATCTTCTAATAACAGTGCAGCTGTTCCATTCAGAACCCAAACTTGTCTTCAGACGTGTACTTGCATCTGCAGATGTCGAAGGAATGGCCACACTTGACAGGTTTGCAAGATATTCTCTCCAAAGGCAAACAGGCAGTGCCTGTGAACTCTCTGTCTTTCCCTCCTCCCATGCCCTGGATTCTGCTGTTCCATGGCTGGAATCCTTTGGTAATTCAGTGTTGCTTTGCCTCCATCCCTTTGACATAGAAATCTCAAAGACAATTCAACTTTCTCAGAATATTTCCACTTCCTATGTGGGCAGCATTATGATTATTTTCCAATTTTACGAAAATAACCATTGAAGCTGTCAACAACAGCACGGAAACTCAGGTACTGACACACACGAGTGTGTTCTCATTACATTCTGGTCAGGCAAGACAAATCACATTGCAGATGGTTTCACTGGAAAACGTGGATTTGATCAACAATTGCACTGTGCTGAAGCCGACTGGATTGCTCAGAGCCAAGCTGTTTTACACCAACCCTCCTCTGACAGAGCCACCGTCCCTTCTGGGTTGTGAATGTCCAGATGGAATATTTAGATCTTTGCTCATTCTGTATTTTTGTTGTCTCACCTTGCATTCACTTGAAATTCACTGACGGGTTTATTTAGCTCTTTATTCTCCTGCTAACCTTGAAAAATGTTGCTTCATCTTATTCATACAGTATCTGCTGTAGCAATTGGATCCTCCCTTCAAGAAACGGACATTTTCAATATTGTGCTTGGCTCCTCTCCAAAGGTAGGACAGTACCTCACAAGCTTCTGTCTCTGCTCTATGGCTTGAAAACACCCTTCAGCTGCCTCTAGTATTCCCTGAACATGGCCAGTCATCCCTCTGGGTGCAAAGCATCAGAGTGGTCATTCATCCAACACAGAAACCACACAACAGAATTCCTTTGGTCTGTGGTACTATCGGTTTACTTTAACAACAGGAACATTTATTGAACCAAAAATATTTACAGTTTGCATCCAGTGTATTTATTCCTCAAATGAGAACTTATCTGCCTGTTGTGTTAAGTACTGACAGTAGTAGTGTACAGGTAAGTACTCACTAGTAAGTGTGAACTGAATTTGACATTCCTGAGCACAGAAGAGAGATGGAAGAAAACACACAATGCACTTAGCAGGAAGAGTTGCTTTCAGAAAAATGTTGTGAGGTATAACAGGCTTGGATTTGCCATGAAAGACAAAATGACAATGCTTCATTGAAATAAGAGCTGAGTTAGTGCTGTAATTACTGGTCTGTGGCAGCACTGAACTCTGTGGAGAGCATCAAACTTGGGATGGGGTTAAGGTGATCTCAGTTCAAAGGAGGGACAGACCCTAAGGATAGAATGTGCCACAGAGCAATTAAAACAGCGGTTGGGCAGGTCCTGACAGAATTTGAATGTACAGACCAAAGCACCAAGTGTCAGTGAATGAGAAATCTCACCCTGGATTTCCCCAGCAACGTTACTTCTTCTGGAATTAAAAACCAGGGCAGCAAGTACACAGAGGAAGCCCTGGTTTCTGTGCCTCCCGGAGAAGGAAGCTTGGTCAGCCTGATGATTAAAAATAGAAGAAAGAAGTAGAACAACAGAAAAAGAACGTGAGCTGGGACTTCAGCTGAGGCCTGATCAAAGAGCTGAGCTGAGTCTGGGGGCTATCAGAGGGCAGATCCCCGCTCTTCCTTCCTTCCTGCCTCGCAGTGAGTCAGAGATGATTCCCATCCCGTGACACTCTCCCACCTTGCTGTCCTGTGGGGGGTTGTTTTCACCGTAGTGAGTTATCTCTTAAAAATCAGGAAAAGCCAAGCTGCTCTGCAGGGAGGTGACACTGTAGGTCACTGCCACCCCTGTGCAGGCCCAGCTCTGCTTTCTGCTTGTCACAGAGATCCCTGTGCAAAGTCCACTGAGGACACGATGTCCCAACAAGCACCGCAGCTGCAGAGATCCAGAGGAAATGTGCTAAAGGAATGAGAGGAAATCTGACAACTAATACTTCCTATTTTCCTAGATCTTCTGCCCAGAGGAGCAAGCTGCCAGGTGGCAGGTTGGACTGTATTCCCAGCTGGGAATAGACTGACATGCTGCTATTTTGTGTTTCCCTGAATCCTGATGGATACTAGCTGAAATGGTAACCATTCTGATTCACATTCACTTCATGATTACAGAATAAAGGAAAACAGCTTTTCTTTCTCCTCTAAAGACAGTGCCTGCTCATTAGAGTTTGGGATGTCCATATGTTTTCCAAACTCAGGCTGCAGTCCTGCATATGGAATTGCTGGTAATAGCTTTTACATCTAATTATTTGAAGATACTTAGGTTAATGAAATTATTTTGAAGAGATATCCAGAGTTTGCCAGAGATATCTGACTGTGTCACTGAGGTGGGAGACGAACCGCTGAGCTGCCTCCTGGGGGGTCCCATGTAGAGACCAGGAATTTGAGGAATGACACAAGTAATGTGATCAGTGATCAGAAATTTGTAACAGCCTTTGTGCACTTCTGGGCCCCTTTCCTTTACATGCCACCATCACCAAACACTTTGCAGCACTTGGAGAGGACAAAGTAAACACGTGAGATTTCTGTTAAATCCTGTGCGTGAGGGAAAGCTTCCAGAGCTCAGGATGAGCAGGAATGGGAGGCAGAGCTGGTGCTCTCCTGCGGATCTACATTCGCTCCCTGCCTCCTCAGCCCTGGTGTGGCTGACACACTCCTGTCTGTAACTCTGCCTCTTCCAGACACTCCAGGAAGTTCCGTGCTTCAAAAGAGAATGGTACTAGAGAAGCTGACACTCTCTGTCTTCAAATACACTGGAAAATATCTCACAGACATTCTTCTCTGGATGCAGAACAGGACCCAGCCCAGATTATTGTTATGTGTGTGCAACTCTTAAATTTGCAATATAATTTAAAGGAAAATCTGAAGACATCTCCAGGCAATACAAGGATGCTATTCCATTAAATGGGCTGGCAGTGTTTCAGTGATAATATAAGGAGATTAATATCACCAAGAGGTTACACATTCAGCCTCTGACCCAAGTGAAAGTGCCAGTATTCGATGAGAACACCACATGCAGAAAGCTGTCAGCCAATCTATCACCAAAACAAGCAGCAACCACATCAGGCTACTTTTAAAATATCAGGTCCCCTTAAAAACAATCTCCCAAATCTGAAGCTAATGAAAAAGAACCACCCAGCTGGGGCAGTTCAAAGTCCTGCAGCTGTGGCAGGCGAGCGCTGGCCGAAGCCCGGGCACTGACTGCCCTGGGGTCCCCTCTTACCGGAGACAGATGTTACCACTGCCTGCCTGGGGGAACCAGGACAAGAGAAAAGGGAAATCAGGAATCTCAAAAATGCCTTTACTCGTATAAAAAAAACCCCCAGGGAACTTTACCTTTATGCTTCCAATGCTTATTTTTTCTTTCTAAGAATTAAACCCTCGATATACTAGTGAAAGGCCTGAAAATGTTTGTAGCTTCAAAGGGCTTTGTCCTGACTTTATTTTGGTGTAATAAGTACTGGCAAAGCTACTCTATAATTTTGATTAAAAAAAATAAATGTATAAATAAACAAGTGTGGTTGATGAAGCAAAACTGCATTTCCAGCAGAGGCATACGCTCAACCACAGAATAATAAAGAAACAAAAGACTTGATCCAGAACTTTCCAAAACATGTTGTCATTGTGCCTAGGGGCTTCAGCTGCTGGCTCCAGTCCTCCTCCCTTTGCAGCCAGCACCAGAGGAACTCCCCTCTCCGGTGCAATCAAACCCAGATTGACTGGTTTTTGGAAGGGACTTATTTTTATCATTCCCTTTCATTTCAGGCATTTCCCCAATCCCAGACTCGCTGTCTCTCCCAGCCAGCCCCAGAGGAAGGCCCTGTCCTGCCTGGGCTGGGCACAGTCTCTGCCCGGGATGGGAGCCACAGCTGCTGTTCCACACATTATTTTTAGATCCAACATTTTCTTGAGAAAACGCCTGAAGGATTCATTAAAGCAGCTTTCCCCCTCTGATCCGTGCTGCCACATCGGATACAGCTGGAGCGGGAATCCTCAGAGAGTAGGGCTCCATCCAGTGTCTGCCGGATGAGTTACTGAAAGCTCTGCTTACATTTATAAATTAAACCTCAGAGACTGTGCTTCCACTCCAAAGGAAAGTCTTACTCTTCAGTAATAGAACCAGTAGTAACAACTGGAACAGAACTCTCAGCACAATTCTCGGCTGGTCTGCCTGACAGACAAACACCCTGGGATGCTTCCAGCCCTTCCAGACCTGTTTTACTTCAGACAAGGCTGGAGAGAGAATGTGACGCTCTTATGAGCAATAGGTGATCAGACATTTTCAAGACAAGACTTTCAAAAATAGACCACAGTGACATTTTTGGGTTTGAATTGTGGGATTTTTTGGCAAGAGATGCCCTTTGAGCTTATCAGACCCAAGGTTTTATCCTGTTGCTCTAAACAAGTGAGTCTAAGCGTAAGGATGTGCACAGCATTGTTAAGCACAGCCTCCAGGTTCCTACTTCCCATGAAAAATACTCTTTGGCATTTTGGTATCTAAAAGCTTGTTCCTGGAGTGAATATAGGGATGTTCTAAACCACACTCCAATACAATTAGGCATGTTAATCTCAGTTCCACCCCTAAAATGTAGGTTGCATCTTAAACTGTTCTGTGCTGTCGGAATAGGTGAAAGGAAGCTCCTTTGTACTCCTCATCTCTCATGCACAGAGCATTAGCACGTGCAATTAGGCATGACATTTGGGTAAATATTGCTTGTGTTAACAGCCAAAGCACCCAGGAGACAGCGAGCAGCGAGCAGGGAAAGGAAAGGGAACAAAGGCCTGCCGAGGCAGAGTTTTGTGCTGGCAAAAGAAACACACAAGTCTGTGGATTATCATTTTCACCTCCACCCAGACTAAAGTCCTGATATGTTGTTGGTTGTACTCACTTTCTATGAATATTACTCTTCATATTCAGCATTAACCTGAATTTGCAGGCATCTTATAAAACCCCAGCTACTTCCTGATTTTAATATCCTGAATTTCTTACTTTGTATGTACAAAATACTCATATTCTCCAATTTTATTTAACACTGAACATTTCTAATACTAAAGAGGGGCCAAGAATGGGGATGTTCCTGTTAAAAGCATGCACGGAGACAAAAGAAAACTGCAAAACTAGAACCTGTATCAACAGATTTGCTGCTAGGCACCATATTGGTTTAAAGGTTGTGCACTCTGACAAGATCATTCCATCACTAAGGGCTGGGCTGTAATCCCTTCATGCTTGCTGGGAATTCACACCCCGGGGATTTTCTGCCATTAATTACAGCTGGGTTACTCAGCACGAGGCTCCAGGCAGTGCTCAGATCCAGGTTACTGGGGCTCGGCTCGAAGGTCTTGTCAAAGAACAAAAGATACGGGTTGCCATCAATTCTGAACTGAAAACTGCTTTAGTTTAAAAGTGACACAAAGAAAGAATATTTTATCTGCACATTAAGAAAATGTCCAAACGTTCCCCAAAGGTATCCAAATTACCCTGTATGTGAATGATCTGCTGTTTTGGTTGCTCAGGGTTTATATGGTGAAACCACATGAGATTTGAGACTGAAGAATTTAAATGCCCAGTTCAGTGCTTCCAGAGCAGAGGCTGCTGGAGCTGCGGAGCCCAGCCATCGTGGCTGGGTCACTTGCTGAGGGTGGTCCAGTAAGCCCAGCCCTCCTTTCCAACGGCCAATTTGCAAAGCTGGGATCATCCATACAAAGACTGAGTTATTACTTTCTTTTGTGGCCTCCAGATGTTTTGTGGTAAGTTTTGAACATTATATATTGCATCCATATTTATATTTTGAATAAAAACATACAAAAGATTTTAAAATAATACTTCTTGCTGCCTGTTGGACATGATTAACAGTGTGTAAACACTGCAAATTGATAGACACTGAGTTTTCATTTTTCATTCTGGTCAGTCTTGCATAAACATTGCTTTTAGCTTTATTTTAATCAGTTATGAGTTTGATCTTTTTTCTATTCATAAAAGTGAGCTCCAGTACCACCACCACCACCACTAGCACCTTTAGCTCCAGTTGCTGAGACCTCACACCATCACAGAGAAGGCCTGGTGGCAGAACACATAAGTTCAATATATATTATCACATCCATAAACTGTAGGTGTTTAAAAGTCATAAGCTTTTTTCTCCTGTTAAACCTGGCCTTTTGGATGTGGGGAGCAATGGGCACTGCAACCTGGTCACACCATCATTTCATGTCAGGGCTGAGGACACTGGGGATGAACCACCCTGGGAAGTGCACATGCATTTTCAAAATGCTGTTCTTGTGATCCTTCACCAAAGATTCTTTAAAAAACTGATCTATCATACAAGAAGATAAAATATAAAAATTCATAACTCTTGCTTTTCACTTTAGAGAAAACTGTTCTCCAAGTGTGGAAGCAAACACAGAGCTATTTCCTTTCAGAGAAGTTGTTCCTACCAGCTTTCACACTGCAGAATCCTCAATGGCCATTTGATGGACTTGCAACAGTGACTGAGTTTAGGATTGAGACATCATTTCATTTTATACCGTAACTCCTGGTTACTGTGGGGTTTCACAAGTGTCTTGAAGTTTTTCTGAACTCTCAGAGTGGGAATAAAAGCCTCATTTTCTGCAAACACCTGAAGAAGTTCTTGCAGAGTTTCACCAAGCAGCCACAGGTATCACGAACTCCCCTTTCCAGCCAATTTGTCTGGGTTTAGAAACTCGCATGTGCAAACCTTGTCCGTGGCACAGCTCCAGCACCATCTGCTCCCATGTCTCCAGAGCACAGGCAGCGAGGGGCTCTGACACTGAGGCTGGAACATGCAGAGTGTTTATAGCACAGAGTCACTGCACACGAGTAGGCCTTGAAGGAGGGTGAGATGGTTTGCACTGTCCCTTCACATCCGTTTTAGTATTTTCCACTGTTTTGGTTGAGTACATTGGCTGTTGAGTTCAAAATTCAGGAAAAAGAAAAAATTCCTTGATGTTTCTCAAAAAAACCAACGCACATGTTTTCAAGCTTCCACTTTGTGTGGAAAAAGACAAAGAGGGTAACCAGAACAACTGTTTTTAATGCTTGAATATGTACGTCCAAATTATTTTGGCACAGGAAATCATTTGAAGAGCTACAGAACGTTTGGGTTGCACAGAATGGAGCTCTCCTGCCCTAGCTGTGGCTCTGCATTTAGCAGAGGAACGGGATGGACTGTCCCAGCACAGACACCTTGCTGTGTGCCTCTGGAATCCCATCACAGAGATCTCTGCTGTGCACAGGAGGGAGCTCCGGAGTCACCCCTTGGGCAAGGCAAGGCCAGCTGAGCTGCTCATTCTCCTGCAGTAGCTGCCAGAGACATAAACAACAAATAAAGCACTCCCTGTCCCTTATCATGTGCCCAACCCGTGAGCCAGCCCTGCCCTCCCGGACGAGAGCCATGGAAAATACGGATGATGCACAACAAACTACGGTTCTGCCTTGCTTGGCACCCTACTGAAGGCCACGCTTGTTCTTGAACAACCACTCAAATACCACACTTAAGATCATGAGAGTGGGAGAATGCTCTTAATGTGAGGAGATCCATTCTATTCACTCTTTCAGAGCTTCTTCCACAGCGTTTTTCGACTGTGACAAAAACATTGCTCAGATTCTCCTGGAAAACATATGACCTCCAATAGTAAAAGGGTTGTTTAAAGAAATATGTTATTTCTACAGTGGCCATCAATTGTTATACATGGTGATTTCTCAGTACCTGGAGAAGGAACAAGGAAAGACAGCCAGCAGCTCTGCAGGCAGCGTGGCCAGCCCAGGGCAGATGTGGCACCACTGTGAGCATGTGAGGGCTCAGAGGGAGCGCTCATTTTCTCCACAAAACTTCTGTACCTGGCACACAGAGATGCACTCCAAGCCACGTGTGGCATCTGTTCTGGCACAGAATGAGATACAAAAACGGAGAAAGCTGGGTACATGAACTACCTGTGTGTCTGCTCACTACTGCTGAGTTTGGCCAAACCTCTTGGGAACTGGGAGCAGTGAAAAACCTGTCAGTATTTACAAGCTTCTGGAACAGCTCCATTCTTTAATCATTTCTAAGCTCCAAGTAAGCAAGAAAGGACAAATGAACAGCTCTGACAACATACTGACTGACAACGTGTTAACATTTTTAAAGCACTTCAAGGGTGCTTTCCAAATAGGTTTTGGAAGGTGAAAGAAATGAACAGAATGCGGTGTGTGCAGCCAGAAGTACCGTGTGATGGCAGCTTCAGTGATTCTTCTGCAGTACTGAACATTCTTTGACTTGCAGAAACTCAAACAATCTGTCTCTGAAGAAATAGCTCCAGGATGTTGCGACAGGAAGGAAATGTACTGTGTAAATGCTGGAGCATCTCATGGAACTGAGAGATGCTGTGCCTAAGGAAAACTGATTAGGAAACATTTAAGTAATACATGTGTCTAAAGAACAGGATCGATATGCTCTGAAACACAGAAAACTGGTGAATTTGAAATTACAAGACATACATCTGCTGCCCTGTATCCATTGTAAAGTCACCTGATGTGACTCGGTTTGCAGTGTGAGCTGTGATGTAGCAAAGTACAACCATAAACAGGCCCTTCATTGTGCCCCAATATTAATTTTTATGTTTAATCTGCCAGCATTGAATTCCAGGGATAATATCTCCCAAGGGCTGCCCAGGTTAATTCATAAAACAGAGTAAGAGGAGCAAAGAGCAAGTGCTCCATGAGCAGTTCCAGGGCTGGCCAAGGCTAGTCCTCTCTACATTCCAAGCAAGGAACAAAATTAAATGCACTTGGAAACTCAATTTGACAGTTGTGAGTGCTGCTCTGTGAATGCTGGAATAGGACCATTTTGTCCCTAAGGAAAATCCTGAGTTTCCTGTAGATGTTAAACTGTAAATGTTGAAGCTGCTTTGAGCAATGGTGCCCAGTGAAAAGGGAATTTACCCACTCTAGGCACCAGCCAAAGCCTATAATTTTTCCTCAGCAAATTCCCTATTGATAGCACTCACAAGAGCTTTCTCACATCGATATTTTTGACAATGCTGCTTCTATTATCAGAATAAAAAACACACCCATTTTTGCTATTGTGAGTGTTGCAATTACAAATTTATTCTCTCTATTAAACTATCAGTAACTTTTCACTGAAAATGTTCTCATCTTCTGGAATCTGGCTGCCTTCCTCTGAGCTGAGAAATAGGGGGAAATGATCCATTTGAACTCCCAGAAATCACTAACTTGGTGAAAAGTTTTCATACAGTATAACCAGTGATACCTCTTCAAAATGCTGTTTACCCACCACCCAAGGCATGTGCAGAGGATGAGCTTTTCTACTTTTGTTCTAGCACTATCCGCACATTTAGAGATGACATCTGACTGAAATTCACAAAAACATCTAAGCAACAAGTTACTGACACATACATTGTGCTACCAAACCAGCAAAAGCAGGGGGATATTGGACTCTTTCTCCTGAAAAAGGAGGAACTGATAGTCTGAGCAGGGTCCAAATCCCACACACCCCTGGTTCTGGGGTTCGGCTTGACTTTTGCAGCCCTCAGTAGCATTTTGGCTACATTTTCTTACTCATTATATCTAAAAGGCATCTTTCTGAAGCAGAAAAGTTCTGGAATCATTTGGGAAGCAAAGTCTGTTGGGATAAGTAGGAATTCTAAGAGCCAAGTAAAGTAAATCTGAAAGTGATGAAAAGCCTGTAATACCTGAGAGTGCCACCTTGTGTTAATTCCAAGGGATTTGGGAATGCTGGCTGAGAGTTAGGTCCAGGGGCAGCTTCAGGAAGGCTCTGCCGAGCCAGAAGCGCCATACGGAAATTCAGGTTATGTTTCATTGACTGGTTGTAATCCAGGTACCGTCTGAAGTGAACAGTGAGTCACATCCATGACAGCTAACAGCCTATACACATGGCAGCCTACTACACTGGTGGGAAATGGTGCCAAAATAACTAAGAGGCAATTCCAAAACCAGCCAAGGCAGACCCGGATCCATATTTAGCTTTAAATTACAGAGTAGCAGGAAAAAATGCCAGGTTGTCAGCTTTTTATGCTTCCCTCCATGGAACGCTGACAACAAGCAGGGCTGCATGGCTGGAAACCAAAGTCGGGGCAGAGGGCAGGGCAGAGGTTTGCAAAGAGCCGGAAAGCCCAAGTTGGAAGTCAGCACTGTGGAAGTTTGGGAAGTGGCCGAGCCCTCGGGAGGCAGGGTCTGCCCGAGGGAAGGCGCTGTCCCGGGCAGCTGGGGAGGCTCTCCAGCCAGGCCGAGCCCGCGGCTGGGGCTCCGCTGTGTGCCAGGAAGGAGGGGATGGGAGCACATCCCGCAGCCAGCCGGGGGTGGCTGAAACCACCAGCAGCCACAGCCGCCCAAGGAAAATCTCTTTAGACAAGCAGAACTAATGAAAGGACTGAGGGCCGGCAGACGATCGCCGCCAGTGCCAAGGTCTCCGAGGAGAGCCACACAGCTCCGACTCTGTCCCACTGAGCTGACAGCCTGCGTGACTTTCAAATTCTTGCATTAGCAGAGAGTTTTAGTCATCATTTAGTGCTGTATGGTCTGGGAGAAAAAGAGGAGGGAACTGGGCCTTCAGATGTGTCCCACAAAAGCCTTTGGTACTTTAAATTCTGCGGAGAATTGAAATGCTCAGCCAGGGCATTAACCTCAGATCATTCAAGTTGATCTAGATATTTACAGTCTTTCAAACAGCATATTCCAAGCATACAATTAGCATGAGTCATTAATCCTCCCATCCCCTGACAGCACAGTCAGATCTCTGGTTTTCACGTGAGGGAGTTGCAGTAGTCATACGCTTTGACTCTGATAAGAAGAAAATTAAGTATTAAAAAAAAGAAGAGGGTTTTTTTTTTTTTTTTGCTATTTAGCCACTTAGCTATTGATAAACATACAATCCACGGCTGGGGGTGAAATCCTCATTCCCATTGGTGAGGATCCAGGCTACAGGCACCCCACAGAAACACTTTATTGAGGATGAAGGGCTCTGCACCTCAGATGGACTCTGCTCTGCAGCACTAACGTGGTGTTTGTCTGCAGCCCCAAAGCCACATGTCTGCTGCAGAACAGCCCACAGACCCACACTGGGGATTTCCCAGTGAGTGATCCCGACCATCCCACTCCTCTGGAAAGCACCTGCTCTGTTCCACTACAACTAAATACAAAGATAGGTGACCCATGTGCACTAATTTGGAAAACAGCTACAAGTAGTGAATGCTCATCAGGACTGCCATAGCCTGATTTTATTGATCACCTGAAGTACAATTTAAATGACAAGTTTTTATTGAGATACCCTTCTGATGATCTTGACTCTTAAGCTTATGCAGGGCACAGCACACAGGGATCTTGATCCCGTCTGAAGCCTCTGGAATTACTGGGATACAAAAGTAATAAAACAGTCCAAGGCCAATACAGCACTGAGGGTTTAGCTGTTCACAAAATCAAGACCATCTGATATTTTTAAAGAAATATTTTGCTTACTTTGCAACAGTTAGTTATACTAACATATTACTTCCCAAGAGGAGTGGAATTTTTTTCTTACTGTCTGTTTATAACAATAATAACAAAAACCAGTATATGCCCATGCCTTCATATCTTGAACTCAGAAAATATTTTTAAAAATCAGTTCCTTACACATCATCAGACAAGGGGATGTAGATAGTGGAGAATTGTTTCTGTACCCATTTTCCACTTCTCATTTACCTTCTAAATTAGGGGTCACAAGATGTAGCAAATACAGAGTTTAAAATCTAATTCATTAGCTCTATGAGCCAGCAGCAACCCTTATGATCAGTTTAGGTACCATAGGAAGAATGTAAGTGATTTGGGAAGGAAAATGTCTTGGATTTTAAAATCTATTTGCCATTTCTACATGAAGCAACAGCTGTTGTCAGAGCTTTAATGCTACCTTGAATCACAGAAGAAAATGTTAAACTAGTGCTTTAAAAAATCCAGTAGAATTGGAGCCCAGCTGTACTATGGAATACAACACATTTTCCTGTTCCTTCGCCAGATCAGCTGCTGGGGCCTTTGGAATAACATCCCTATCAGAAGGGGCAGAGGCAATGGAACCATTTCCCCACTACTCCACACAACTGTGGGAGCTGTTTCTCTTTCAGATAGAAAGCCAAAACCAAACAAGAGAATCTGTCAAGTGTCAGGCCACGGGCAGTGATGCTTTCTGTCCCCAGCAGAGCCAGGAAGGAGCCCCAGGGGCACATGCTGGGCCCTTCTCGTTGGGCTGCCACACCAGCCATGCACTGAACCCAGGCAATCGGCCAGAAACAAACAAAAATATCACAGAAAATTGCACTAAGAGCAGTGCATATGGAGGTAGGAGAGTAAATCCTTGCTGCAAGTCATACTGAACATTTTCCAGCTCAGGACTCTCTCCCCCTTCTTCCCATCCATTGGAGCCACAGGGGACACCATGACTTGAATAATGTGCCCTTCTGCCATTCTGCAGGCTCTGCTGCTGGATCTTGCCAGCTCCAGCATTAACAGATGCTGATTACTCTTCCACAGATCTTGTTAGACTCACTTGTACCCACCATTCAGCCCTCACACACATTACACTGGGAAATCTTTTGACCATATGGAAAAATACAATAGACAAGAAAGTGTTAAAAACCAGAAAGCCTTGGGAAAAACTGGCAAGTGGAAACATTTCTATTGTGTTTTTGACTCTATGAAATTGCTGCAGCTCAATACATGCCGTAAAGCACATCATAGAACAATTAGACCTCCTAACACAACATCTTGATATTTTGATTTCCAGACTCAGTGAGGTATGGTTCTTTTCCTTGCTAAATTCACTCCATTTATCTCTGAGTTCACCTCACTTTTCACTTGTAGCTTCCTTCATTCTCTTGCAATAATCCATCTCCATGCATTCTTTCCCCCAGTTACTCTCCTCCTTCTTCTGTATCTCTACTATTTGACAAATGTAATCACTTTCCTTTCCTGGTACAATTCCTGATTTTTAATGCCTGTCCCTCTGTCTGTGTGATGAGTGTTCTCTCTCCTCTGGCACTCACATGCCAGGCTCCATGTGCACATGGAGCACTGACCAGCAGGGCCCTGCAGGGCTTTAGGTGTCCATGCCTCTGCTAGGTGGGCATCACACCAGGCTGTGGGGGCAAACCTGAAAATAAGGGTCTCATTCTAGTGAACATTTTGTCTCCTGCAGAACATCTTGGAGCCTACCAGAGAGCAAGAGGTATTCATTCTCTTTGGGAGGTTTTTTACTATTTTCCCGCTTCCAGAATACATAAAAATACTGCCTACTTTTGAAAATTCCTCTTGGGATTTCTTTCTCTATTTTTATTATGAAAATTATAAACAAGCACACTCACAACAGAGAACTAACACACGTTAGGATGTCCTACCCTGGTAATCCAATGATGATGCCTCACGCCCAGCCCCACAGGGCTGCCAGGCCATGGCCAGGACCCCTGTTTGTGTGAGCCCCCAGCCCCCAGAGAGCTGCTCCAAGGCACCAGCACGGCTGGTACATCACTCAGCCACATCAACACCAGTGGCACAGGAACCATTTGCATGTCAAATTCACAAATTAAACATGTGAACAGATGACAAGTGAACATCTTGATTCACACTGTGTTTCTCCTGCTTGTCAGCTCCTGGCAGTTAAGAACAGTCACTCCAAAAAGTGCTAAAAATAACACACAGTCAGGCCCTGCCTTCAAATTCTTTTTTTTCCTACAATTTTGCCTTGATATTCTGCTCGACACTGCTAATAATGAAATTAACATGGCCCAGAAACCTTTGCTATAATTTTAAAGTAACATCAGAAATACATATTACCTATGAGCAGATGGAGGGGCAGAAGGAGGTGCAAACATCCAGCTAAGCCATGCTATCAGTCTGGACTGTTTTCTCAGGTGACATCAAGACAGCATAAAGAAGTATGAAAGTACAAAGACTCAAAGACTAATTTGAGATCTGACCCTTGTCAGGGAGAAGAGCAGATCCACTTCCTTACTCCTAGGATTAAGGAGAGTTTCCTGAAGACTTGTCCCAGTTTCTCTTGTGCCACACGACAATGCTGCACAAGGTGTTCTACACTGGGATCTCCCACTCTTTCTCTACAGCCTTTTAAAATTTCTCCAAACTACAGTGGTTTCCCCATCCCCTTCCCTCCTTGGATAACAGACTCCTCCTTTTCTCACACAGAAAAGACTCCTGTGATCCGATCTCCAGCCGTCTCCTTTTGTCTGCTCAGAGCAGGGAGCCACAGCGGTTGGGCCACCTCCCCTTCTCCCTTCCGCTCCCTGGCTTTCCAGGGATTTCACACGAGCAGCCCCAGCCTCCTGCCGAGGCTCTGGCTCGTGCAAAGGCTCCCCGGTGTCTCCTGAGCACATTTCAGGGCCGGCACAGCCGCGAGGCACAGCCTGCATCCTGCGGGAGGAGAGTCATTCCTCACCGCCAGCGTCACGCTCCGGGACAGCTACAGCAAGGAGCTCTGAAATTACCAGCTGTGAAATAAAATTTCCACTGAATTAAGCCCAATTGAGGCTCAGAATTTTTGATGTAGCTCTAGAGTCTTGATAATTCTGCCACAAAACTCGTGGAACACAAACACGTTGGGAAAAATTCAATCAGATGCAACACTGTGTGTTCAAAAACCACAATTGCTGACGCCCAAATCCCTGGCAAAAAGTGCAAATTAATAAATGGAAACGTCCTTTTCCAAAAGTGACAAGTCATTATTACACTCTGCCTGAGGGAATCCTGAACTGACCTTATTGTTCAAGTGAGTAAGCACGAGGCAGATTAACAACGTCTCCTAAACAATATTAGTTTTGAAGGCTGATTGTAATTCCAACTGGGGAAAGGGGTTATCCCAATGCCAGTTGTGCACTGTCAGCTTCTGAGCAGAATTAGCATGCTATTAGTGTTTCTATGTGTAAAATTCTTGTCAAAACAGACTTCTAGTTTTTGAAAGAAAATAAGAGGCAAATAAAAAATCATCAAGGGTTTAAATGAAATATCTCCTTGGAGTGAAATATTGTCTAAAATACCACATTTCATACAATGTGTTAAGACACACCCCGCTCTGCACATGGCACCTGGTATAGCAATTTTATTTAAAATTATTTAAATATGTGTAGCTTACATATTTTAACAGCAGAAGGAAACTGGTCTGTAATTCTGAAGCTATCGAGCATTTCAAGTCCTACCCAAAAGCAGCAGAATATTTACAAATTTCCAAGTGCTTTTAAGGTGAGGACTTCTGAAATAATATAACAGAAAAAATAGATAAATTACATTGACTAAGTAGGCTGCAGGAGAATATAATGTTATTTCTATTTATGACGAACTGTCCATTAATTCAGTAATGAGTAACACAGCAATACAATAACACAGCCGTAAATAATAATTTTATAGTTTCAAAATATACAATAAAAAAATAGCAAGAGATGAATGCACTATGAACTGCACAGTTGCCAAAGCCTTTTACAGCAAACTTTAAAAGCTACTGTGGAAGTTGACTTTATAGCAGCTATCACATTTATTTCATGCATATTGTTTCTGTGGCATCATCGAGGGAATGCAAAATTCACACAGTGCCTTTTTTGTTTAATTATGATAATGATAATTTATACCAATGGCATACAGACAAAACTGAAAGATATCAAGAGACTTTAATCTGAATTTAGTTATTTACTGATCCTGTTTTTCCTGCCTCTTCATGCCACACGTTTATGTTGTATTGGTTAAAAAAGTAGGCAAGATACCACAGATTTAGGGAGAATTGGTGATTGCTGAAGGCCACATTAAGAGGTGCATTTTGGGGAAGAAAATTCCCCAATATTTCTAGCAATAATAATAAGCAAATCTCATCATTGAAATCACCATAACTGAAACACAGGATGACCAATTTTGCCAAGACTGTATTTATAAATTTTGATTTTTAGATGATAATTTTTTCACGCCGAATGAGGAGATTAAAGCAAAGCAATTTGTTCTGCTGTCTAGAGAACTTGGGTATGTGAGGTGTTTGCACCAATAGCTGCAACACCTCCCACTGGCACCTCACTGCACACCCCAAACCAACCAGGCTGAGACACATGTGGGTCAAAAGGTTAATGGGGATGGTGACCCCTGCTAAGCATGACACGGGGAAAGATTAAGGTAGCTTTTGCTTATCTACATGAAATTAAAAACTGCAGAGAATAAAGCCTTTACACTGATCTTTGCTGAATGACAACACAGAAATTAAATATCCCAACTGACTTGCTCATCTTTGATGTTTTTAAACTGATAAACAGTTTAGAAACATCTTCTAGGAAAAGTAGATTACACAAAATATTTTTGGCACCTTGGGTAATACAACCAATACAAAAGGGATGAACATCACTAGTCAATAAACAAACTAAACCTCATCTCTATTGCTCCAATTCCCCATCTATTTCTAAGAAAGGATCATCATAAATGGCAATAGAATGCAAAAGAGCAGCAGAAAAACCAGTCTCAGGAGACCTGAATCTTACATTGCACCCTGCCATTTCTTTCCTACAAATTTAACTCTTTCTTGCTTTATTTCTTCCCCTGCACAGTGGAAATGATACCACTAACCCCTTTTCTTTTGTCAAACATCCTGAAATTTGCTGAGAGAGGAAAGCATCCCACAGACAGGCAGTGCAGCCCCCTGTATGCTCTCATGGCACACAGGCCCACCACAGCCCGTGCCCGGGGCCAGGGCACAGACCTTGTCCCACACAGCACTTCCAGCCTCACCGCTCTGAACGCCCTGTGGTTTTCTTCACAACACCGTTTTTCAAAAGGAAATATGCTTCCTTTTCAACAGAGATACATTTCTTACGAAGGAAACCACGGTGTCACACTTTTCCTGAGCAGACAGGAACACAGCAGCACATGTCCAACCAGAACTTCACCAGGGTGTTCCTGAGGCCGGTCACAGCCCTGCTCAGGGGATGCTGAACTCCCACTGGGGCCATGGAAAGGGGCACTGCATCTTCAAAGGAAACAGATTTGCTTCAGAAAGGGGCAAGAAGTTGAAGAAACATCTGTAAAGACTGATAATAGATTCACTTCCTGAAATTCTTCTACAACTACTGCTGTGAAAAGCAGGAAGTAAGGGCAAGAGAGGGAAAGAAAGTTGCAAATAAGGAAGGAAATTTCTCTCACCCCCAAAACCGTCTGGATTTCTCAACGGTGCTGGAGGTGAGACTGGAGGTGTCCCTAGTGGGATCTCTCTATCCTGGTAATACAAAGAGGCAGCAGTGTGACTGCTGTCATCTGCCAGCTTCCCACTGGGCTGGAGGGCACAGGAGGAGCCGTGATGGCACAGCTGCCTCCTCCCCGAGGCCAAGTCCCCTCCCACAGCTGCCATTGTCCTGCCAGCGCCAGCTGAGCTGGGATGAGCAAACCTGTACCAAGGCACAGCCACCGCAGGACTCTGCAACCAAAACTGGCACTCCAGAGAGAGCACTTAGTTACAAGGAATGTCAGCTTTCCGAAGCAGTACTGGACCTAGGGGGATGAGGGTCTGTTGACTATAACATTTCATCCCTAAATATCGTATTTCAAAATAAGTGACAAGAGTGTATAGAGATGCAGGTACACTGTTTTCTCCTCTCTGTATATGTCCTTGAATAAATATTATACAAACTTAGCAGATCCCCTCTATAATTTGGTCTTTAAAATAAATATCCAATGCATTCCTCTCAAGATTAATTGCAAATCTTTGCAATTTGCCTTGGAAGACGAACTTGGCCAAAATTACCCTCTTGCTTCTGCTTTTTTTTAGGAAATGCAATTCTTCTATTAATAACTGCTGTAGCACAAGCCAGACTTTATCCCATGCTGACAGACAAATCTGAGTTAAAAGGGGATCTCAGTTACACTTCCAAATAAATCCTCCAAACAGGCCATTCGATTTTCCTCTCTCCTGTGCTTTACAAAATTTCTCCAACTCCTAAACCTGTGCAGCGCCTCTGAATCCTTTCACTGAGCATGCTCTAAAGAATCCCAAGTGTTTCCAGTGCAGGCAGTCCCTTTGCCATGGGGCCGTGCTGAGGTGAAGCTCAGCTTGTTCCACCTTCGCTGCTTCCTGCTGCTGCTCCAGGCAGGCACACTGCAATCCCCAACTCCACTGAAATGATGCAATTAGTTTTTAACAGTGAAATTATAAAGGTGCAGCAAAACATCCATGAAATAAAGCAATCATCCTCTCTGCTCTAGTAGAAAACATATCTGCTTTACTCTTCTTCCCTTTCTTTATAAGGAGAATCAATAGTTCTCTACTGAATAAATCCCTGCCTGGCAAACCAGGCTGTGTTTCCTACAGATGGTTGATAGCTCAGTCTGACTTAATGGTCTTGAGCCATATTGACTTCCACATTTTAATGCAAGAACGCAGCAATAAATACCAAGAACAGTAAAAACATGTGAGTTCTTTCTCTGTATCTCTAAATAAAGGAAATTGATAAAACATACTTGAGCCAAGCAGAGATTTATTTATTTATTTACTGCCAATTTAAACTGTGTGTGTTTCCCCTAATTTCCCTTGAGGCTTTAGCAATACCATTTGGAAAGAACAAAACATTCAATCAAAGATGTTGTCTGCAACCAAGATACATCTTCCTTCCCCCAAGAAAAATTGAGATTTTCTCCAAACCTCATAATGTTTTGTGAGAATAAATAGTATCCTAGTCCTCCCCCACTGAGGGAAGAACATTCCTGGTGAGGGGCCACACACTGGCCTCTGCCAGTGCCACTGCTCTGCTCCTGGATGGAACCAAGCCCTGGAACTGCACACTACGTAAGTTAAAGTATTCACACCTTCTACAGTAGCTCAATATTCTTGCATCAAACTGCACCCAGAAAAGAAACAGAAGCCAGTATTGCCTATTAAGCAGAGACAGGCCAATAGCAAGGAAAACAATTAGTAACTATTATGCAAATTCTGCATTGGCTTTTCTATTCAGCCATTTTTTGGCATCCATGAAAACGGCTTTTGTTCACACTAATATTTGGGAAAGAGGTTTTATTTATGCAAATAGATGCATTTCTTTAAAAAAACCCCAAAATTGCATGTAAATGAGCGTATTTGTGCATCAATTAGTGAATTTGAGTTTTCTTTGCTGCAAATACACATCCATTTCAAATGGTTGCAAATGAGTAGTGAGAGGGACAGGAAAACATAAATGAGTCCATTTTCCTGAGCACTTGACATACACCAAAATGCCCATTGTGGAAGAGATGGGGAGCTCTACAGATGGATAAAGACAGCAGCACAAAGCAGTGTAGTCTACAGAACTGTAATTCTTGGTCAACCTTTTAAGTCTTCTAAGATGCAAGAGAACAAACGGTATTCCAAAAAGTCCAAGCTTATTCTGCCCGTGTTCTGCTGCCATGCTAAAAACACTCACTGCAAAGGGCATCAGAGATGTAACTAGACAGATACTAAAAAAGTGACAGTCCCTGAAGAACAGATTGCTACTGAGACCAATCCCAACTGACAGGATTCCTCTTCTATCAGTTAGAAGATACAATAGGCCAATAAATCAAGGTGTAGCAACAAGCTCAAGAATAAATCCCATTAATTTCTTTTTTAGATTCCTCCTGAAGAGAGGCAGATGCCCCCCATGTGTTCCCACCACAGCAGAGAGGTCTGCATCCATCTCCGAGGGCTGACTAGGACCAGCTGCTCCTGGCCTTTGCTACTCCTGTTTTTGGAGGTCAAGGGCAAGTTCAGAGGTGCCTCGCAAGCCTTGCGCTGCCTTCCCCACACAGACTGGGCCAGGTGTGGTGACCAGGGACCTCCCAGCTGCCTCCCTTCAAAAACACATCCCTGTCGGGGCAGCTGGCCAGGCCGGGGCTGAGACCGGCTCCAGGACAGTCAAAATGTCCCAGGCACCTGTGCCTATCCAAGGTGATGGGTTAGATGCAACACGGAATTCCCTCCTGGGTGCTGTCAGAAGCAACTCCTAGGAGTGAGTTACTCACTTCATACATTCCTTCCCATGTTAATTGCCCCCCAAAAGACTTTGCACACTTCCACTGGAAGTGCAGAAGTGAGGGTGCAATGATTTTCACAGTCAGTGGCCCCATGGTTAAACTGCACAGCAGGTAACAGGTGGCAATCCCCGCTGGGGCTGTGCAGTGCTTAGTCCACAAACACCAAATAATGTGTGGAATACACAGATCTATTTTTTTCTTGCCCCATTTACATTACTGCTGCATATCGAATAGTTTTAAAAATTACTAACAACATATCTCTTGAAAGTCAAACATGGCACGATCTCTGTTCCATTCTGTTAGTGCATCCCTTAATTTGGGGTTATGAAATTCAGATTCCTTCTTTCACCTGAATGATTTCAGCAGAGATGTCCATCTTCATCAGTGGACTGAAATTTCTCTGACAAATTCAGTCACCAAACCCCGGTTATAATCCTCTTCACACTGGGTTTCCAGCAGGTTAGCAGGCATATGACACACAGCTGATGCTGGGTGAAGCACACCCATTCCCATGCCTTCGGCAGAGGTTGCGGCGCTCGGGCGCTGGGGCAGCCCCGGTGCCGGGCGCGCAGGGCCGGCCGCGCTCCCCGCGGGCTCCCGGGGGGCTCGGGGCAGCCAGGCACTGCCGGCACTGCCGCGCAGGAAATGGGGCTCAGAGAAGTGATGGCGTCCTATTGATTGCATCGCTTTGGCACCACTATCAGTCTGATTTTGGGGTGACGGTAGCTTTAGAAGGAAGGAACGAAACACACTTTATGAATTTCCTACCTACAAGGGACATAAGATTAGGGATTAGACATGTGGAAGCATTTATTTACTTAAATCAAATACTCTTAATTTTACAGTCTCTTGCTTTTATACACTGCAATTAGAGCAAAGTAGCTGATTTCCTTCAGCAAATATTCAGATATTCCTTCAGTATCCCATCCACTGTCTGGGGAGGTTTTTATCCCCTCAAAAATCCCCACATTTCTTTAAACAATAATATAAAACACACAGTGGGTATTTGAAAAAATTTCGAAACTGTTCAGGCAATAATATTCTCATCTGATCTTAATAGTGCTGCTTATGCAGCATATATAATTAAAAGCATTTTCAGTATCAGCTTAATTAATCTCAGAAGTTCAGTATTCAAAGAGCAGAGGAAATAAGCTTTTGCTGCTCATTATATATCATGCAATTATATGATGAAGACATCCAATCATAATTATGTGCCACAATAATAATTCTGCGTCAGAGAAGTTCCATGATCCAGAGGAAATAAAGAGGCGTGCCTTGAACAGTTTGCCTCTGGGCCTGAAGGGGCGATTTCAGAGCGACTCTGAATGGTCCTGAAGAAAGGAGAAAGCAGGCTGGGGGGCAGGATCTTGCCTCGGGGAGAACACACAAACCCTTCCCACGGCCGTGATTCCCAGGCGGTGAGGAGGAGCCCGGCGGAGGCCGGCGGCAGACTGAGGGGCTGCGGCAGCCGCGGGCTCCGGCTGCGGCTCCGCACACAGCCCGGCCTCGGGCTCCACGCACCCGCCTTTGCGGCCAGAAAAGGCTTCGCTCTGCCTCCCGTTCTCTCAAGAGAGAAACGCGCTAACAAACGAAATAGCGTGGCTAAATGCCTCCTTTCCATCGGTCTGAGCTGCAGATCTGCATTCTAACTCACCTTTAAAACCCGGTGTGTACCTGGGCGTGGGAAACATCAGCTCGTGTTCTCTCTGTGTCAGCTGGGAACCAGTTCCCACCCCAGGGGCAGTGTGGGGTGACTGTACACACTGAGGCAGAAACCATTTACACCAAGAATAGCGGAAAAGTGTGAACACCAGGAAGCCATTCAGAACTACTCATTGGTTAAGTTATCCCCCAGCATGTAGTTCACGACTACTCCAAACCAGAAATCCTTTCATATTCAAGGACCCTGTCCTCAAAATGTGACCATTTAAACGGAAATATCTGAAAGCAGTAAGAGTTACACATCGAAAATGGATGTGTTAACGAATTTTGACAACCACACATTAACTAGTTATTCCAACAGCTAATGCACTACTGTACTGCAGCATGTTTAGTGCATAAAAAGAGTTAAGTGACTAAAACATGCTACAGCTTTCCATATATTATCTGTATGCTGAAAGGTGAGAAGGGGCTGCTGCCAGCTCGTTAGCCAGACATCACACAGTGCAGTCAACAGAGAGCAAGGACTTGTGTGTTTTGCTGTAATTATGCACATAGGAAAATCCTGAACACAAGTTACTAATAAAACGTGGACTCCTGCAATTATCCCCACACAATTATATAATTATTTGTTCCTCTCCTGCTAACCACCCCGTGACACCCTGCAGTATGTACTGCAGAGAGAATCAACCTGATCTGGTTGATCCCCAAATGAGAACTGAACAGAAGCCACTTGCAGGCTAAGTAATTAAAACTGTCTAATTTTAAGTGTATGCATTTGAGCCAAATGCTCTCCAAGGCCCCATAGAAATTCTGAGGCAAACCTGTGATGGTAAATTAAATCTTTGAAGCCTACCTGGCTTCAACAGCCAGGGAATCCATCCAGGTTTCCGTGTGAATTCACTTTTTCACCAAGGAGTTGGTGTTGCTATAGGAAGTAAAAACTGTGATTATAAAACCAGGAAAAATGCAATAAGTAATAAGGATTGAAACTAAGACAAGAAATTTTACAATTCCAATATATACATCAACCACTCACCATGTTAAATAGCAGGTGAAATAATTGCTTCAGCTTAAATCCCAGTTCAGAATACAGAGTACAGTTAAGGCCACAGAAAAAACTGCAGCTAAAAAAGTAGTGATGGCTCTTGGAAAAGGGAAGCAAGTGGCTCCTGGACAGCACTGAAGATCCCACCCTGAAAGCTGAGGATTGGAAAGACTTCCCCAAATGAGGTACAGTTAGCCTGGGGTATTTCTCACTGTACAGACCACCGAGCTGAAGAATTTTTCAAGATGGGTTATGTAGTTAAATCATAACCAGAATTAAAATGGCTTACACAAGCAAAAAGTTGAGCCAGTCAGTAAAAAACACACTGCAGAGGTTGTAACTCTTAGATGTACAACTTCTGCATCAACCATCATCAACTCAATTCTTCTTTTCTGGTGAGGCATCTGTCACTACTCTAAGCCAATTGTCTCTCAAACCATTCCAAATACTGGCGATAATGGATTCCACACACACTGGAATGGCAGTGCTCTTATTCTCTAACAGTATTATCCCAAATACGCCATCCCTTTTTCCTCGTTGTTCCACTTACAGCTAACCTGTATAATTTCAGTATTATTCCCTCAGCAAAGGAACAGAACATGCCATTCCTAAGAAGCTGGCAGGAAAACCAGCAGAATTCATCCTTTCTTGAAAAGCCACAGTGACTTTTGCTAAAGCAATAGTGACTTTTGCTAAAAAGAAACCATTAAGAAAGCAATAATAATCAGATTTTATGAATTCACACAGAGGTAAAAATCTCTTCAGTTTCTATCACTGTGTGGGTTTTACGCCACTAAATCCCAGGTGCTGTAATGGCCTGAACTGGGGGGAGCAGGTCTTTAAAGCTCAGCTCCCTGTTGCTAAACTGCCTCTTAATGTACCCCTAAATTTCATACACTGTTGCCATGAGCACAGCATGCATATGGTACATTAGAAAAATAAAATTAATTAACCTTGGACTTGGGATTCTTAGCTCCCAGTGCATAGCATTTGGGAAAACAGTTGCTCAGAAGCTCTCTAACCCATTGTTATATCCTCTCAGATCCTGTGGCTATGCTAACCTACAGGTTCCTTTAGCCCCAGGTTGTTACACCACCTCAATATAAAAATAGCCTTCTGTCAAAACAAATAATATTAGTTTTCATTGCAAAGAAAGCACAGAAAGCATCAGCGTCCCCAGGCAGTCTCCAGGGTGCTAAATGTGCTATTTCAGTTTGGTACTGCATGTACCGTAAACACTCTCAGTACTCCCACATGGAGTGCTGTCTGATACATCCTCCTTGGAGAGTTCTCCAGGCACCAGGAGCTCTCTCCTTTCATACTAGGAAATTCCAGGAGTCAGCTAACCAGGACTGGTTAAATAAAGGTTTTGCCCTCGCTGTGCATGTGAATGAATACTCCCATACTTACCCACAAAAATGTATGCATAGCTACATAGATTACCTGGGAGCTGTAAATCCCATCTGTTTGTAAGGAATTTTCACCCCTGCAGTGCACGTGACCTCAAATGCCTTTGAGGGGGTCCCAGCATCTTTCCTTATGCAGAATTTATTGACTCCTGGGAAACCCCCATACCTCTAAGCTATCCTGTCCTGTCAGGGCACTGGAGATGGTTGGGGAAAAGGAGGAAAGCAGAACCTTCCAGCTGATTACATCCACTCTGGAGAGCGAGCACCTTCCTGTTGCTCCTGCACCACTCAGAGCCACTGCTTCCAGTGCCACACTGCCACCCCCAGAGCCCAGGGCTGGCCTCTCTCACACAGGGCTGCCTGTGCCCGCCCTGCCCCAGGCCTTCACTCCATACACAGCCACGCTGATAGCTCCATTCTGGAGCACTTCATTCTGGGTGCCAGAGAGCTCAGCCATGTGCTCTTTTTTAGAGTTTTCAGTTTCTAGGCCTCATTCATCAGGATTTCATTCTAATGTCTTACTAAACAGAAAAATCTGAATTCAGGTACTTTTGTAGAAAACGTGGATGAGCTTGGAATGAACGACCCTTATGGAAAGTGTGCCTTTTGAAGAGCTGTAATACAGGAAGAACTTCCTGAGCAGGCCAGCGCAGTTCAAGTGTGATGTCAGGGTCATTATTCCAAGTTTTTACCAAAACATCCTGGATCAATGCAGACACAGAAAATGAAAAATCTTTATCAGGAAAGCCTGACGGAGGTCATGGCCTCCTGGCTTTTGCGTTATCTACCACTGTTATCTTCTGTTCCACACAACCACGATAACAGTTTTAATTAAGTTTCAGATGCAAATGTTCTGTATGTTAAAACAGAAAACAGGCCTAATTAGATGTAAGACTCAGTATTCTCTAAAATCCTTTAACTGATTTTAAGAGATCTGCAATTTCACCTTTCTTTCAATAGATGACCACTACTGATGTTAGATTTATATTTGTGACCTGCAGAGTCAAGGAGAGGCAGGACTGCCCCAAACTCCCAATGTCTCAGGAGCGGACAAGACGAGAGAAACATTTTCCTTCTTCAGCTACCACCTCCCATAAAATCTGTCCTTTATTAAAAATGCACCATAGGAAATCTCAGGAGAATAAAGAACAGTACTGAGAAGAGATCAAATAATCAGTTACTTATTTTTCACATGGAAGAGTTCAAAGTGCTGCCAGCACAAGTGTGTTGGTATGCAGGAGCTGAGAATTACAAAAAAGTAATATAAAAAGTGAATGCTTTTTCTTTCCTTTCCTTTATGCTTAATTTCTCTTCACTAAATGTACTTTGCACATTGTTAGGTAGATAAAATATGTGTAGGAGGGATTGTCGAGGTTGCCATGGTTTCTCATTTTTAATGAGCTTTGAGACTTTATAATCCAACCAAATACATTAATAATTACTACATCTATCTTTTCTACCTTCCCCCCTCGCTCCAAATCACTCCAAAAATTACTGGTGCTAAAAGTAAAACCAGTGATTTGAGAGACAATAAAACATCAAAGTAGAAGCCCACTCTCAAGGAGTTGGCAAACAAAGGCTTGGGGAAGTAACAGGAGAAAATTACCACTGTGAGTCAGGGACCTGTTCCATGGCCTCACGTCTCTCCTAACATCTGAAGTCAGCACAGTACTTTGTTCGGTTGGGTGCAAAACTCCCCGGACACACGGCAAACCCAGTCACATCTGTCAGGATCAGAAGCTGGTGAACCACTGAAGGCTGGCTGCACCAGCTCTGGTACTGTTTGCAACTCTGCTCAATGTGCAAGGACAGACTGAAGAGCTCAGAAGTTTGTGGGCAGCCACCTCCCCCAAACACACAATTCCAGTGTTCTTAGCCTGGATTTGGCAAAGGAAGGGAGCAACTCTCTGACTTTAAACCCAAGAATCTGAACAGGACAACTCAGGCACTTACAGGAAAAGCCTTTTTTGACTAATTCACTGACTCAAAGTAAACAAGACTGAAGATGCAAAAACACTACTCATTTAAGAAACAAACAAACAAACAAAATCTATTTCCTCCGTAAAGTGCTTTGCTTTACACTACTGGATCAAGTAAATAGAGATAAATAAGATTAAATAAAACACTGCCAGCTAAGTGTACAGCTACCGAGAAAAGCGCTTAATGCTTCAGCAACCATTGAAACACGTTTTGCATGAGAGCTTCTTGGCTGAAGCCATTTACTGTCACATCATTTTTGATGGTCTCCTGATACCGATGAAATAGGTCAAGGTGTAGAAGGAATTTAGGCTCTGGGTCTGTGAGTAACTCCTTGTCCCAAACATAGTAGCAGAGGTGGATTTGTTACTTGCTGCCACTGTTCACCTCACCTCAGCAGTGGGGAGGAACAGAAGTCCTTCCCTTTGATTTGAGGGCAGATCAGATACGAGTACTCAATTTTTATATAGGAGAAGGGAATTCCAGCCCGCAGGAAACCACCCGATTGATACCACAGTGCTTACACAGCTCACAGGCAGCCAAGCAGCTGGGGCTGAGAGCTCTCAAAAGCATCAGGCACTGCAGGACAGAGGATGAAACCTCCGAGGGCTCCCTGTGGAAATTCCAAAACATGCTGTCCTAAAAGCTTGCATAGCACTTGTGTGTATAACCATCTCACTTCTGAGACAGCTGGACACATAAAGACAGCAAAGCACAGACGAGGTAGGAGACTTGCTGAATGCCACACAGAAAATCTGTGCCAGAACAGGACACCAAATCAACTCCCAAATCCTGGAGACTTTTCAGTCATGGTACTCTATCCACAGACCACTCCTCTCTGTAAGAACAAAAAAGGACACCAGCACTGCCTCTGCGTAGGGCAGACATTCAAAACCCTGCTGTAATGTTAGAGATGAGAGGAGCCCTAGCGCAAGAGTGCAATTTAGCAGAAATTTGGGGGAAAAAAATAAACTACTTCTGCAGTATGAATCATCGTGAACTTAAACATTGTGAAATAAACTTTTGGTGCCAACTTCCTGCATAAAGTGTCTGAGGACTCCGACAGACCAGCAGTGCCTTTTTTCCCAATAAACTCTCACAGAATGAAAGAAAATTGCAATCTAAAACTTTCCATCCCACGTCATAGCATGAATCAGAAGTTGCTGATTTCTCCTGGGAAGGTGGTTAGCATTTCACTCGGGAGTTTCCGGAGAAGGGCTCCTCGGAGCAGGGCTTTGCTGGTGTCACATCCCCACACGGCCGCCGCCCGCTGCGGTCCCTGGCAGTGCCCACGGGAGAGGCTGTCCCTGCTTTCAGTGCAGGACACATCGATGGAGCCACAGCACAGCCTTTACCCAGCACGGCCAGGAAAACAGTGCCATGTACTGAACAGGTCAGGGAAAGGCTCCCACTCGCTCCCTTCCTGCATTTGCTTATGCCCTTAACAAACCAGAACCGTCCCGTAACACTCTTTCTGCTACATGGCTTTTCAAGCCATAATGTTAAAAAGATTGTAGAGGACACAAAAATATTTATGTATTTGGTCTCTTTTTTCTCCTCCCCAATAATATTTTCACATACATAGACTCAAACTTTAAGGAAAAATCAGCCTGGTCTGAGGTGATTCTTTAGACACATAATAAATGTGAAAAAGGAAAAATTGTGATGAGCAGCAAAAAAGTTTAAGAGTCGTTATATTGTCTATCTTTCATAACATGACTTTTGATGCCATCTGTGATTTTTATTTAATTATATCATGTGCTTTGATTTATGAGAAGTGCTTTTAAATCCATGAGGTAAAACATCAACAGAAATCATTCCAACTGGGATCGTCCTTGAAGAGAAGCTGCTTCTTCACAGCCCCTTGTCAGTACCAGATCTTGGCATCTTTCTGCAGCCAGTGGTGGCACAAAATGAAATTCTTTCTTCACGAGCTCTTACACAATTTCCTGTGCCAAGGACACCACATGACTATTTGTTCTTGTCCTTTCTCTGTTACACACAAGAAGGAGCCCACATGGGGGACCTGAACAGCAGCAGGCCCAGGACCCACTTCAGTAATTCAACTGTTAGCTATTCTTCAAGCTGCATAGCTTTAATAGCTTTTTCATTTGATATTGCTTCATTAAAGGTCATTTTTGTGTGACATTTGCAGAACTAGTTCTCTAATTATACTGCTCACCATATGAGAAGCTTTTTCAGGAACAGTTCATTCTCCTTTGCAAAGAGACAAAATTTAATTACAGAGTGGAAGATTTAAATAATGGTTACATAAAAAATACTTCTGTAAATCCCTTTTAGTTTAGGCTTTGAATTCTGAAAGGTCAGGCTCTTGTAAGGTCTGTAGTTTAAAAAGAGATCATGACTTAATTACAGACCATCATTATATACTTCAGATTGTTTTAGTGGACATTGTTCATTTGCCTTTGTCACAAATTGTGAATTCTGAGAAAAACTAGAGATTGTCAGTCAGAATAACAAAACCACCATCCCTCAGGGCTGGGCTTTGCACCTGGGCATTTTCAGCAGAGTCAAATTAAAACTGAAACAAGGACTGGAAGCTAACCCTCCAGAAAAAAGCTCATTGCTGAGAGGTTGACAGTGGCTGCAATCACCTGTTAACACCACACTGTTCTTCCTGAGGAGGAATGAGTTTGGATTTGTCTGTAGTGAGATACAGACCTGTATTTTTAAAATTACTTCCTGAAAGCTGCTATGAGTCTGTTCAACTTCCCTGAGTGCTGGATGCCTTGGAAATCCCAGCCATACGTAGACAAGGAGGAGATAAGATCTGGGCAGGACACCTGCTAACAGGATCCTCACGCATCCAGCACACAGGCTGCAACTCTGGAACTGGGAAAGCCAAATTTTATGTTCCACTCACTCACATTTTAACTTTTTCATTCATAAATGTATCAGCAACTTTTCTAATCTCATCTATCACTTTCCTAGAGCCCAGACTAAATTGCAATTGATGCTTCCACCAGCCAAATCCACCTCAACTCTAAGGATTTTCTCTTAATTTCTGCAGGATGCTTAGGCTTTTCCAAAATATGATGTTAGCAAAGGAAATGTCCCATATTTTGCCTTACTGGTCATCCATATGCTTCTAAAAATAACATGACTGTTAATCTCTGCAAAGCTCCTGTGTATTCTCTAATTTTTTTCTACTACATGATTATCATATTCCTTTAGTTTTTCTAATTTAGTACACAGTCAGTATTGGAAGATGGGGGGTTTTAACCCTTTCTTCACGTATTTAGGATATTAAATATGTGAAGCTCCGAAATTCAATGAGCAAGGAAGAAGATACAACAAAGTATTTTTCACCTGAATCACAGGATGCTTGGAACACAGAGCTCAGAAATTAGGTTAAGCAACTGTTTGTCAACAGAGTTACTTATCAGGAAACTTACCATGTGTTCATTAAATGAAACTCCACACAAGTTTGATTGCTCCCACATAGGGTCAGGAATTGCACCGTTACCTCCAAACCCAGAGGAGAACTGGATACAATGGGTCTTCTGAGTGGCCAGTGAACCTGCAAAACACAGTCAATGCATTTGTGAGCAGACAAATAAGGTCCTTGCAAGGCCAGACTGAGGACACTCAGCAGACTGGTGGGCTATGGGAGAGGGGTCCCAAAGGTAAAGGTAACCCAGTCTGTGCTATTTTCTGTTCCTTTCAGGATCTGTGAGCTCTGGGGCAGAACAGCCTTCAGGAAATCTGCCAGAGTGACGTGTTTGGAATCCCTTACAACTAGGAAGGCAACCTTGGCCCACAACCTTTCTGCTTTTCCTGCCTCACAATGATTTCAGTTCCTCCTTATTTTAACCACCGGAATAGTTTCGTACTGAATCAATCCCTATAGCATTTGGAGCACCCAATGACTTTAGAACAGACAGACAGACAGACTGCAGGGAAGGGCACATGCAACCACAGCTACCGTTCCCCAAATGATCTGAGAAAATGCAAAAGAAAAGCTGAGCATCTTTTTCTCTTTGAAAATGAGTATCTTAACATTGTGCACTATGAGGTTAAATTGATTTTATTGTAAAACAAGTAGAGCAGGTCACAAACAGTTTATACTAAATCCAAGCATCACTTTCAAATGCACATTTCCCAGTTTTGAGCAGTCAGTAACAGCACATCTGCAACGAGTTGGGGTTACATTCAGATTCGTGCCTTGTACAGTGAAATGTATGTGATTTTTTTTTATATCAAATTCCTTTTTTGACTGCAAGCCACAATCTACCCAGCACACCGATCTCTCCTGCAGCACACGCTGTTCTCAGCCCGGTGGTTCAATACAAACCCTGTGCTATTGTCCAGCAGCTGAGTGCACGCAGCCCACAGACATTCCCCATGGCCATGCTTGCCAGAAAAAGTCATCCTGGCTGGGCTGGTGACACCACCTGTGCCACGGCCACCCGCCAGGTGCAGCATGGGGCCTGGAGAGGTCTCTGGGATGCTACCAATGCCAGCTGTCCCAGCATACCTGGAGCTGACTGGTGGGGTTTTTTTATTTGTTTTTTATTTTTTTTTCTAAAGAGATAAAAACATAGGGCTTCAATTAAAGTAAAGTCCATCGACTTTCATAAAACACAAAATAAAGGTCATGTAAAAAGGCTTTAAGTCTTCTAGGAAACAAGAATTTAGTCCTGTTCTCAGAAATAAAGATAATCAGTGGAAGACCTGGTCTGTTCTTCAGAGTCTTTCTTGCTCAAGAAGTTCTATTTCCCCTTTTTTCTGCTTATAATAGGAGTCACTGAAAATTTAAGACATATTTCAAACATTTTCCATTTTAGTGCAATTCAAAATAGAGAATTGGAAAATACTTCCACAAAGAGTTCACAGTGGCTGAGAAGTGAGAAACAAGCCATGTGTACTCATAGGAACACAAATTATTTCATCTCCTGCTAAATTTTAATCTTTTTCACAACTGGCTAACCATAAATTCAAATGAATTTTCAGCTTTTGATGTCCCAAAATCGTTTATGACTTTACACATCCATAGAGGAAGGGGGGGAAATAGACAAAATACAAACAAAAATCAGGATGAGATTGATGGTTTTGTTCTTGTTATCCCGGTCAGTTTTAGAAGACTCAGCTTTGAACACCTTCCCTTCGCTGTTGGGGCACCTCTTGGATGCTGTAAGAAGAGAGTTCAGGTTTTGACAAGAACATGGCTCTAAGACTACCAAAGCTATGAAAAATAGTTCATTTTAATTTTGCAGAATTTTTCTCAGGCCCTTAAATCAGGCACAAAGGTGGGAAAAAGATCTCCTCATTTTCCCTGAGATTCAGGAGAGGATCTCAGAATCGGAATAGATGAAACTGCATTGTGCCTTTCTCCATATTCTCTTTACTGATTCTTTTCTTTTCCCAACAAGAAATACAATTAGTTAGACACTGAGCCATACAATGGAACAAATTTTAATTGACAGAGGAAAACAAAAAGATTACAAAACCAATTAATTTCTTCTTTATTGCTTCAGAATATGTAATAATTTCTGTTCAAGCAAACGGCATTATCTTTCATCTGAAAAACATTCCAGGCTAACACTTCTGTGGTTTCTTCTTTTGTTTGCAGATATATAGTGGCTTGTTAAGATCATGATTAGATCATGACACTGTCTAATTCTTTGGATGGTGATTCGGAATTGCTCAGAATTGCTACTGAGAGGCATGGCCTGGCCTACAGAGTAAATGACAGAGAGTAAGACTCTTCTGGAATGGAGTAGCACCTAATGCAAATATTTAAAAACCTGTTTCCTTTTCGTTCTGTTAAACAACAACAATTGCTCATTTCACTTCTTTTTAGAAAGGTATTCAGAGCTCTAAAATGCATTTACTATCTTTTCAGATCAAACCCCTCTGCTGGGAGATTCAGCATGATGTTGTGCAACTGCCCTGCCTGGGGTTCAGCTCCTGGCTCTAAGAGCCCAGGGTGTGAGCAGAGAACAGCTCCAACAGCTGCTGCCTTGTGCTGTGAGTCTGGAAACTGCTCAAGCATCACCCTGGGATGTGTCTCAGCCTCTCACAGAAGAATATGATACCAGTTTTCTTTTAAATTCAATCTTGAGGCCTAATAAAAATCCCTTCCTAGAAAAGAATTCTCTCAGTCTCCTGGCCCTCCCTCTCCTCAGCCTTTCTCCCTCCCGCCCTCCAGTTCTCCTCGGGTGTTCACAGGCAAGGCTACAGCAGAGCAGCTCTACCTCTACCAGGGCTGGGCCTGGGCAGAGGGAAAGCAGCTCTCTACAGCAGCTACGATGAAAACAAGGATAAAAGGGTTCTGAAGCTGTCACCAACTTTTCTGAGTATAAGTCAAAATATTTCTAATCAAGTCTGATGGCCCAGGAAGACAAATTTCGTTATGTCAGACGGGCCCAACCTCCACATGTTCCCTGTGGGGTTTTTCGCCCCACGTTCTCCAAGCCATGACTGCAGAAGAGGATAAGGCACAAGACAGAATCTCACTGGGTATATGTTCCTCTCTAGTAGCACGCCTGAAAGCTCTAAACCATTGTGACACTCAGCCAACACCATCAGCAAACCCCAGAAAAGAGGGGATGGCATACACCAGGTGAAGGATGAGCTTCTCTCCAGTTTTCTGCAACAGGTTGATACATCTTAGCTCCTTCATGTTTTGGCAGCCACTCAAGGCCATGAAAACTGCCAATCCTGCAACTTTCCTCAATATGGAATGCTCATCTGCACAGGGAAACTGTTGCAGAATAAGCTAGGGCATGGATTTAGGCTCTTATTTATTCTGATCTCATAACTGCTTCATAAAAGCACAAAAAACCCAAGTTGCAACTAAATAGCTTTCTCAACATGCCTTAATAGACCTCTCAGATATTCACATTGCCCATTAAGAGGACTTGTTTAATGTACAGGAGTGTTTGGAGACAGTGTGTCTGTGTGAGGGCTAGCACAGGCCAGGATAAGCTAATAAATAAGGATTGTCACCTTTTCCCAAGGCATCCCAGATATTAACACCCAAGAGGTAAAGCAATGCTGGGAGCAAACTGCACAGTTGTCATAACAACAACCACACAGCACGACCCAGGAGACGAGTAAGTCGCCAGGAATCTGAAGCAAGAGAGAAATCCATTACACCAAGGGATTCAGAACCTCTGGGCTGCTTTGGCCACTGGTTCTTGGAATGGAAAGATTCTGATTCTCAGCATCCATCTGGGTAAATAGACACAACCAGACTGTGAAAACATGGCAAAAACTATACACATCTATTTCTTTAACCCAAGATCTTTCTAGCACATGCCACTGCCAGGCTGTCAGCAGCACCTGGACGTACCAACACATCTCATTTGCTTGTCCATTCACAGTTTATACCCTCCCAGCTGAGCTTTTCCACTGTAAAATACTTGTGCACTGATCTAGCCAGGCAGGAGGATCTATGCTAAGGGCAAATGGTATCCATTCTAGTTAGGGATTCAGTAAAAGGCTGGTCTTGCACATTTCTAATTTTCTTTTTTTTCTTTAAAAGCTCAGTATAGAAACTTATCACTACTCAGGGAGAGAAGTGAAAGACTGATTCACTTTTTTTGCACTCAGGAATTTGGAATTTTGCAATCAATTTAAAGCCATACAAAATCTTGTCCTTGGTCCCACTGCAAACATATTTTTTTGCAAAACCAGCAAAAATATAACAAATGCAGGTTGCACATTTCACAAGACCATAAAACAATTGCAGATTTTCAAGAGAAACTGGTACTAGAAAATACTTCGAAGAAGTTCAAGAATTACTGGGGGAGTAAGTTATTGTTAATTTCTATTGAGTTTATACATGCAGTGGAATTCCAAGAAGGAAATTTTGTGGGAGTGAGATAATCCAAACCATTACAAAATGGATAAAATCTTTGGGGTTTAGAGCTTTAGCACACTTCACAGCTGGAAGTCTATCAGAAGTGTCTCCATAGGCAGCTGATTACATAAACTGATGCTCTAGGCTTTATTACAATTTCATCTGGACCATTCAGCTATTTTCAGTGATTTTTCAGAAGAAATATTCATATTCATTTATGGCAAATACTTGGCTTCTAGGGAGTCAAATATCCAACTCCCTAAAACTTGTGAATCCTGACAGCAGCCTTACAAACACAGACTGCCCCAAGCCAGCTTAGGTACAGTCACATTTCTCCTACTTAGGTATGTAATCACTGTCCGTAATCACACATTCCCATTGTATCCAGCAGTTCTGATGAGCAGAAAGAAATGACAGCTCCACCTGAGTCCTGCAGCATGGAGACTGAGATAAACAGCTCATTAATGAAAGCAGAAAACAGCAACACTCATCTATTTTCACTCACAGCTTACAAAGAAGCATTGACCCTAAGTGCACGTTAATGCTCTTATCAGCACATTAATCGAGCTCTCCATTCAGATCTAGTTGGAGTCTGAAAGGGGAAAATTAACTGGAAAGTTTTTGTAATTTCACAAAACAAGAGCTGAATACTGAAGGTTATAAGGAAATCATTTACCAACCGTTGCACATTATTATTCTCAGGGATAGTGCTTTCTAAAATTATGGGTCCTTATGGAAAAGTATTTTTCATAATAACCAATCCACTGCTCAAGAATCTATTTCACAGCAGGATCCTCCCAAAGGCATTTACCAGGGGAAACATTCCAGCTCTGTCCGTATTATATTTGAAATAAAGTTAATACCATCTCCTTGGCAGGGATACAAATGGACACAGGGTTTCTCCTGTGTTCCCCTGTCTCCCCATGAGGGCTGACACTTACATAGGTCTTCCACCATCCGAACTACTTCTGTTATGTTATTTATGTTTTAATGAGCACAGGCTCACAGGCCAACAGCAGGGACGTAAAGCACAAGGACCTGGCTATTCAGTGTACAGCAGCCAAGTTAGTATCAACTGAGCTAAGAGAAATCCGTAAGTATGGTGAGGAACAGCAGGACGGCAGCAACTCGTTGTTGGCTCAAGAAGAAATACTTCCAGAAGTAGCAACACTATCACCACCAGCCAGTGTACTTTGGTAACTCTCTTTCATGTGCCACACAGTTTGGGGTCAACTATTCAATTCAGACATCAGTACTTCTATCACTGCAACACCATTTAAACGAAGAGATGGTTGCCCCATGAGATGCAAGCCCTCTATCTGTTTGAGGACACAGACACTCCTTGTGCCAGGGGCCATCAGGGCATTACACGATGCAGACGTGTGGCTGTGCCCAGCGCTGGGTTACCGATGGCACTCCTCAGTCACGCAAGAGCAAAGACCGCCCGGGCCAGCCCGCTCCGTGCCGGGAGCTGCCCGTGCTGGGCACTGTCAGCCGCGGCTTCCCGGCACAGCTCCGCCTTGTTCCAGCTTCAGTCACGTGTAACTGCAGATCGCGCTCTTCAGGAATTCAGAGGCTGAACTGAGAACAGAAGGGCAGCAAGAGAGGAGAGACCTTCTCACCCTTCCTGGGCACTGCAGTTTACACAAGAGCAAGGCAAGCAGTGAGGACAGGACAAGTTTTCAGAGCTACAGTAGGAGTTCAGACACTAAATCCTCTTCCCACACAGCTTCAGAAGCCCTTTTGCTCACAATACCAATTCTCTGCACATTCCAAAGAAGTATTTCCTCCTGTCAAGCCCCTTTGGGACTCCCACTCTCAAGAAAAACACGCCAGCCATGAACTCTACAAGCTTTCTGGTATTTCCCCCTCTAGCTTATTTCTATCCCCATTTTCTACTCTACGGAGATTTTTTTTCCACCACAAGCACCTCTCCCCCCACAGAGGAAGCATAGACACACTCATGTATACTTACAGTCTGAAAACAAGGGCAGAGGGGGGGTGGTCTCACAACCTTAAGAATTTGTAGCACCCAAAATGAATTAGTTCTAATGTTCATTTGAAATAATTTTTAGGTGAAGTGTCCCTGGTGTGTGAGAATCTCAGCTCTGGGCAGCAGATATAGAGCAACATAATCAGAATTGTCCCTCAGTATCACACATAGCATCCAAGAGTTGTAGTGCTTCAGTAACAAGTGGGAGGGGGAGGAGAAACACTGGCAGCACAAGTTTCTTATCAGAACAAATCCTCCTGCAACCAGAGAAAAATTAGAGCTTTGCATTCACATCAATCTGGTGCTTGAGTGTATCCATGGTAACCCCCATCCTTCAGAAATTCCAGTGTGTCTACACACTGCTTTTACATTCCACTAACACACGAACAGAATCGAGAGCACGGCAGTGTCGGCTCCATTAATCTGCTTCTACTTCAGCTACAGAAGTGCATTAGGAGACAGAAAAGCTCCCCCACATCTACTCCTTAACCCAAATTCCTCCAGCATGCAGCTGGAATTTCTGGATTACTCTGTTCTTTGACAACAGTATTTATTGTCCTGCACCAGGAGGATTCTGCCCTGCAGGATTCTGAACAGTCTGAATGCATTGTTGAGCACCATTTACTAATATCTGACTGATACGTAAACTTCTGATTATATCAAAAAGGGGAAAAATTATTTTATTATATCAATAGCATGTTTAAAAATTCTTACCAAGCATATGGTATAGAGCATTTTCTCAATAAGTCCGACAGTTTTAATAACCTTTCTAATCTGATTTAATCAAAGGCTTCTTAAAAGAAAAGCTTTTAATATGTGCACCTGAAAAACAAAATTACATTGGCATTTTGGATTTCTCTATGATAAAACAAAGTCTTCTGCTAACTTAGTTTGTTATTCTTAGATAATTTGCATGATTTCTTTTAATAGCTTATTATCACACAAAAATTGGAATGAAAACCAGTATCTGAAACAATAGCCTGTGAAAATGATGATGTTTAAATTACTCAGCAAACAGGACCGGGGTGTTGTTTCATTGGAATGGAACAGTGTGATTTCATTACAATGCCGTTACAACTTTCAGTAACTGTGGAAGGAGACAAGTGAAGGATTCCTGCCCCTGAAGGACCCGAGCCCTGCGCTGCTCTCTGTCCGTGTGTCCCCCACAGACCCGGCCGTCGTCCGAACAGCAGCGTCCCAACCCCGTCCTGCCCAGGGCCCGCGGGCCGCCCTCAGTGCCACACGCCCGCCCACACCACACTCTGCTTCTGCTCTTTGCTTCACCACTGCAAAACTCTCTTTGTTTTAAACAAGAAAGCAGATTAATTCATGTTTAAAGCCAACAAACAAACAAAACCCCCCACCAAAATCAACGCGCAGTGGATAAGGAATTGGTGTTCTTAAAGGAACTTGTTTTCCATCAGCTTTGTTTTTGTGCTGCTCTTTATGATTCAAATTCAGAGCAGTGCCAGAAAATGGCAGGCATGTCCTTGGAACAACACATGCAAGATGGGACTATTTTTATCAATAAAACATTTCCAGTGATATCTTTGGCAAGACTGGAGCAGCAGTGTCCTGGAACCAGGTAAAACCAATGGAAACCTCCTCTCAATCTCATTTTGGCACCTTTGAAATCTCATTTATGTTGCCTTTTCTGGTGAAAACAGATGGAGTTAATTGCTGCTTTTTCAGTTACTATGTGAGAAAAAAGCTAAATTACCTTCAGAATGAGCCCTGCATATATGTAGAGAGCTAGCAGGAGCTCTCTGCAGAATACAAATGGAACTTGCCAAGCAACATTTGAATTTTTAGACTGTATTTAATTCAAATGCCTAAAATTTGGAAGAAGCTTTTCTCAGGAGGACTTTTGTTCAGTGAAGAAATTAGAGTTTTGCTATTTACACAAATGCCAGTCACTTTCCAAAGTTATCCCTCTCTGCTCTAGAGTCCGACTGCCACAGCAGTTGTCTAAAGCAGCTTTCCTTTCACCCAGCATGCTCCTACAACACCTACAGAAACTCACAGAATGCAAGATGTGAAGCTTTTTATATTTACATTGGAAAAAGAAAAACAACAGCTTCTTCTGCTTGGAAGAACAAAAGAGAAATCTTAGTAATCATAAAGAAACTGAAGAAGCTGTAAAATTCTCCCTTGACCTCTTTGCATCTCTCCTTGGTAAGGACTTGCACAAAAAGATACAAGCAGGGGATTATTATTGCTTCAGTAAAAGGTTTATTAATATCTCACCTGCAAAGTCACAGCATCTGCATTCCTTATCAGAAAAGTACTGAGTTATTTTTCCCTTTCTTCACCTCTTTATTAAAACTCTAAATTATCACCATTGTGCCCATAACATTGGGGGAAATCAATCTGATGTCTGGAAAGTCAAGGCTTAGACATGGGAATGCTTTTGTTTTTCAAAATTGTATTAAAAGTAAGAGCAACAGAGCAAGACAAACTAAAAGAATATGAAGGGAAACAGAACAGAGGAAATCAGAAGATTTGGAAATGTAGTTTAATTACAGAGACTGCAGACAAGGTAAATGCAGGGCAGACTCAGGAGATTCAGCAATGTCTGAATCCTGACAGGTTTTCAGATGGCTCAGACTCGCTGTGCACAAGGCAGTAAATATTTCATGGTGTTTATCTGGAGTGTTTTTACTTGGAGTCAGGTCTTCTGGGTTAGTAAAAGCCAACACTGTGCTACAAACCAAAGCCATGTGCTCACACACCCTGCTGAGAGCCCAGACCGAGCTCCTGCAGTGACCAGTCCCCTCGGTTGTAGTGAGCCGTCGGTCAGAGTGCAGGGCTGCAAACCCCACAGCTCCAGCCACTCCTCAGGTTTGTGCTCAAGTATGTGGAAAAATGGATCCACAATTCTCCAGCAGCTGGTTTACAGGTTAAGTCACAGATCTACGCAGGGAAATCACCTGTACCCTTCTGCCAGGTCGGGAACCCCAGCTGAAGAAGAACACCCAACCATCTGCTGTCAGTTCATACTGAAATTATAGTTTTACAGAAGGAAATGAAGAATCCAGGTAAAATCGGATGGCACAGTGGCAAACAGCCCCTCCCTGCCACAGCTCCCCTCTAGAATTTACCCACCTGAGACCTCCATTGCATTGGCTCTATGCTTTAAGACTATTTGTTCTTCAAACCTTCTCCCCCATGAGCCATAACTTTATTTCCTTCTAAAACATGGCAGACTGAACACTGGACAGGGCAGGATATTGACCACGTGCTGGTACCCCACCAGGAATTACCGTATCCTAGGGATAAGGCAGCCCTGATATTTGGAGTCAAGAAGGATTTTCACCCCTACCAAAGACTTGTTGTGCTTTCTTATTTTCCTGTGAGGAAAGCTGCATGGGGGCAGCAGGGTTTGTTCATAGCTTTAAAACTATTTGTGATGACTCAGTGTAATATCTACTTTGGAACACTAAATATTCCCCAGTAAACACTTGACAAACCATTCATATACAGAAATACATTTTAAAAATCAAAGAAAAGAGAGCACAATTAAAATGTTTCACATTCAGGTTGAAATGATGAAAAGGTGACACGAGATGTTTCTGCCTCTACACTGCAGACATTGCATTTTATCATCTTTGGGGGCGATGAACTGGGCATTTGTACAGTTATTTTCTTCTCTACTGAAGCCTTTCTGGAATACTCTCAGACACAGACACTTGCCTTGCTCAGGTGGTAAAATTTTATTCATATTCTCCTGTAAACAACTTAGCAGCAAATCACCAGTGCATTTCCTTCCCACAAAATCCCCTTAGCAACCCCTGTGAAACAGCTCCAACTTTCAGAGGGAACTTGGAGCCTCATGGAGATCTGCAAAGCCTCCAAAGGAAAAACAACGCCTCTGGTAAAAATAAGAACAAAAGCTTTACATTTCGCTACATGGAACCTTATAATCCTTAAAACACACAGACTGAGGTTTTGAGAAGGAAGCGGTTCAATGTAAAGGTGCAAACATTGCCTTTCAGGGCAAAACCTTCTGCCCAGGGCACGGCGCTGCCATCGGCTCCTGCCCAGCACGGTGCCAGACTGAGCCAGGGCAGTGATGGCAACACTGATCAAACATCACCAGCAGCAACTTCCCTGCCTCAGCTCCTGCTGTGACTCTGGTCACACAACTGGCAGAAAAGCAGCACTTTTTGCCTGAGGGAAACTGAATCTGAACTGGAGTCAAACCAATGCTTCTCAGAACTTCCCATGGACTGGGAATGCTAAGGATATTCAGCAGGAAGAACATCCATGTGCATGTGTGCTTCCTGGCTTCTCAGTGAGATGTATGCTTTTCCTAATTTCCTGTAAGTAAGAGATCCCAGATTCTCTTTTCTCATCTTTTTCTTCACTATCAGCTTCAGGAATTCTTGAATACTTTGCTAGACCTCAAGCCTGCCTGTAGCTGATTGTTGCTATTCAATAGCCACCGATTCCAGCCAGTGTGTGGCTGGGGTTAACTGGTATCTCTATTGGGCAGCTGAAATTCCAAAAATGTTATTTTACAGGGGTTTTAAAGAATGCAAGTCCTGTGGCATTGTAAGGCACTTCCTTTCCTGACACCTTCAAGATCAACCCTGATTATTTTTAACTGCAATTTCCCTCTATTACATATTATCCAGGAATCTCACAGAGGAAACCCAAGGGGGGCTGCTCCCTGTGAGACAGAATCCAGACCCTCACACACCTCACTTCCACCTCCAACAACAAGGCTGCCTTACATGTTTACCAACTTATATAGAAACACTGTACTTCCACCAGAATACTCCAGCCTGGAATACTCGGACAGCTGAGTGATTTGAACATGAGCCCTCGAGTGCCTTGCTTGCCGTGAGCAGGAGGGTCCGTGGGGGGACACTGGTTTAGTCCCAGATCCCCAGCACGCACTGGGCAGGCGGCTGGGCTGGGTCTCCACGGCCAAGCCCCGACACCTCACCTCTGATCAGAGCTGCCCTTCCATCACAGCAGAAGCTCTGCCAACAGCACTTTTAACTCAGACCAAAGCAGATCATGCTTTTAACTCTGACAATCCTTTGTCAGCGAGGTAGCTGCACTGCCAGCACACAACTCCACGTTTGGCTTTTTGATCACAATTTTATCAGCTCCTTGGCATAAAGAGGTTGAAACCTGCAGGCCACGTCAAAAACGCTAAGACCAACTTTGTAATAAAACAATTCACTTCCAATACTTTGAGAACCTTGAGTATTTTGGAAGTATGCAACAGGAGATGAGGCAGTGTTTTATTTACTTCTCGAATGAAATTCCAGGAAGGTGCATTTATAGATAGCTAAAAAGAGCTGCAATAATTCCACAAGACCATGCTCTACCTGAACACATCCGTTTGCTGTAAAGTTACATACAACATGCTTTGAAAAGTCAAGGTAGAGCAGCCTGATAGATCCACTTCAATTACAGATCTAACTCAAAGCCTCCTTCTGCCCAGTTCTGAGCAGCACTTTGAAGTCAGAAGGATGAAAGGGTGCTCAGTGTCTGACAGCCTGAGGGCTCTGGTACCAATGAGCAAAAGATCAGACTCCTCATTGACCAGGGCTGGCGCCTGCTGGAGGGATTCCCAGCTTTAAGGAAAAGGTCCCCTGCCCACTCCTTCTCTCTAGTCCTCGGGTATGTAATGCTGCTTTAAACAAATTCTGAACCTGGATAACAATGGATCAGATCAAGGATGGGTAAAACAGGCTTAAGAATGGAATGAACTTAGAAAAAACTTTATCTATAAGAACATGGTAAATATGCTAGACCAAAAACACTGTCCACAATTGCATTCCCAAGGCCACAAGGCATCCAGTAGCATATAGTACCAGTACCAGTTTCTACCAGCACAGGCCAGGAGAATCAGGTTAACAATTCCTACAGCCATTTATAAAGCTGCCAGCCCAAACAACGGCTTTTTTAGTATCTCACGATCAATCTGAAATAATAGATCAGCTTATCTCCCATGGTTCAGAAGCCTCAAAAAAAGGACAAAATTGAAGTCACTCAAAATCACCAATGCTCTGTAGGCCATTAGTGGGATTTGCAAGTCTTTGGGTAGCCATGCACCTTGACTTCAGCACGTATTTTGTTACTGAGCCACAATCACAAAGATGAAAATAATAATCCGCATGGCCAGTTCAGACACGCATGACCCCACATCCCTCTGCACAGATCCAGCACCCCCAGCACATTCCAGCTGCTGAGCTGGGTATTGTTTGGTTTCTGAATAGCAATGAGGCCAGACCTCTCTCTGAATAAAAGCGCATTTCTTGCAAGGCAAAACTACCAAAGGATTTTGTTTCCCTCCCCCATCTTCTTTTCCTTCAACTCTGGAACGCAGAAACGCGTCATAATTACCCTGAAAGCAGCAGAGGGAATACAGCAAGGAGGAAGTTGGTCTCTACATAATTCTATTCCTTTGCTTTTTGATCACGATCCAGTGAACGAGTGTTGCCACAAAGACTCCCTGTTATCAGGGTGCAATTAAAACCTTCCCAGGAAAGTATTCAGATTATATGTAGGCATTCATACTTAAGGGATAAAATCTTTGCCATATACTTTAGAACCCTCGCATAAACATTCAGTAATTGTATTCCTTTCTAACAAGTGAGGTTTTGAGAGGGGAATAATTTTCTTCTAGTAACCAAATGGTACTAAATAAAGCTATAAATACAACAGTTCACAATCCAGCACAGCTTTTACATTTTGTTGCTCAAGATCTACAGCAAATATGCAAAATGAAGCACTGAAGATGGCTGACAAACGCACAGGTGTTACACTCGCAGGATGGTTTGTATTGATTGCAGGTTTTTGTGTTTCTAAGTAGTGTTTCCTCTAAATTTGGATAGTTTCCTGGAGTATTTACAGCACAAGCACTACAATACCGTGCTAGGGCAGGACGACTTAAAAAAAAACTAAAAAGAGAAAATAAAAACTCATCAGGAGAAGAATTTATCTCCCTTCTTCTTCAGTTACACATCTCAATTGTTTCTCCTCTTTGCAGTGCCTAGCACTAGAAAAACATGGGACGAGCACACAGCATAAATGATGACCAAACAATTCAGTTGTCCTCATGACTGGCAAGTTCACCTGCAGAAATAATTCTGCTGCTTTCCATTGTGCAGCTGTGAGCTCCCTGAGCGAGCTACCTGCAGGAGGGCACGGATGGCTCACGCACCCACAGCTCCCCAGGAGCCCACCTAGAGCAGACCTGGAGCCCGATCGCTGATCCTCACCCAGTCTCACCCCCTACAGTGACTCCGTGAGGGAAGCTCATTTACAGACACTCTTCAAGAGAACTTTGGGAGAGTTACACTCTTATGGGCAAGTTCGTGTCTCCACAACTCAATACACCATATATGGATTTTGCTTTTTTTCGTATACTCCTTAACCTTATTTGGCTTTTTTAATTTTTTTACTCAGTAATTTAGGCTACACAAGGAGACACACAGAAATTGTGGTGGGTTGAGACTACACTTATCTGAGGAATTCATTAGAAGTGCAGAATGTATAAATTTTCTGTGTCTGTGGTTATGTTTAAAGAAATACATTTTTAAAAATCATCAAGTATTGCACTCTGAAATAGAAGCAATTAACATGTTGTATGATATTGGATATATAGCATAACTGCTGAGGTAATTTTCATTAGTCAGATTTTAAGTCCTGCAAGATATCATGTGTTACTATAACCCTGTTATGTTTTGGTACAGACTGTACACATGGAAGTTTTATTTACCTGCAGGGGATTATCACCCCTCACAGCTCATCTACTTTTTGTGACAGTTTGGTGGCTGTGGGAGCTGGCATGCCTTGCTCTGAAGCAGCACACAGCCTGAAAACGAAAGTGCTTGTAGAGAAGAACAGGAGGGGCAGTCATGCTTGTATAGGGCAAACTGCACGGGCTGTGGGAGCAGGTCAAGCTCAGGGGAGCTCAGGGTGATTTACACCGCAGTGTCGCGACCCGACCCCTGCCGGACACGGCCCCTCACACAGCGGCCGCCATATTTACTCCCCTCAGCGCCGGCGCTCCCGCACCGCGCCCAGCCTTCCCCACGGCGGTGAGAGGGCCAATCACGGCGCCGCGCGGGAACGTCGAACCAATCGCTGCACGGCGCGGGAACATCGAACCAATGGGCGCGCGGCGCGGGAGCGCCGGCCCAATCAGCGCAGGACGTTCCCGGGTGCGCGCGCCCGCCCTCCCGGCCGTGTGCTGGGGGCCGGACGCGCTGAGGGCTCGGCATGGCGGGCTCCAGAGCGAGGCAGGAGCTGGTGTCTGCCCAGAGAAAATGTCACCAGGCAGCAGCAAGTGTTGCTAGGGGCTGACCCGCTGTTCACATGTGCCTGAGCTGTGTGGCCCCGGTCCTTGCCCCACAGGCACCTGTCACAGCAGCATCACCAACACCCATCTGAATAAAGGTCCTTAATGTGCCTCAGCATCTCAGTGCCCTCTAGATACCGTAAAATAAAACCCATAAAGGTGATTGTGTTTGCTTACATTGCCAGCTAAAAATCTGTGTGGATTTATCTCTGGCTGTTAAAACTTTCCTCCTCAAGGAGATGACTGGTAAATGACAAAAGGGACAGTATTTTTTACATCTGTTTACTCTGATAAACTTACACTGCTAAATAACTAACATTAATGACACAGTGATACCTGTTCCTGAGCACGGGCACCTGCTGAGAGAGTCACAAAGGGTCTGGGTTAAATGAGGGGGAAAGCAGATTTTTATAGCCATTTCTTCTGTTTCCTGTGTGGGAATCTGCTTATAAATCACATTGTCTGTTGCAATGTAGATGGATGGAAAACAAGGTTGGACTCAGGCCCGGGCTGAAATTCAGCCTTCCTTTCATGCAGAGGAAGGTCACAGAGGAATAAACTGCAGCATTTTGTAGTGGTGGTATATTAAACGTATTCTATTGGTAAACAGAAGAGTAGAGCCTGCACAATTTGGAAGTGATAACTTCTTTTCACACAACATGCAATTTCCATTTTTTATTAGTCAGATCTTCTCGCACTTTTCCTCCTTAGTTTGCCACAGGATCATTGGTTTTATTGCTGCAAGCTTGTCTTAATTGTGCTAAACCAAACATTTTGGGTATGAGGGACCCTCACAGTAACCACTTTCTCCAGTCTGTATTTCCTTAACCTTCTTGCCACAACCATGTTCCAGAATTTGCTTGTTGCAGTGCCTATGCTGGGACATCACAAGGGACTTTTCAAAATGGAAAGCATTTCATACTTTTCAAAGTGTAAGGCAAACGCATGAGGCATTAAATTTAATGACTGAGTTTGTGCTTTGATTTTAATCTATTACTTGAATTGAAACTCTGATGGAAAGTACTCAGTGCAAACTCTTAAGTGTTTGGTGGGTTCCTTTCTTCCTACCCGCCTCAGGAACTTGAGGCAAAGTTCCATGTCCCACCTCTGCTTGCAGCTGAGTTCTGGAAAGATCGTCCTCTATGCTTTCCATTACCAGTGACATTCCTGTCGGTGATCCAAATATTTCACTTGTTGACACAGACTCGTGTAGGGGTGGAGAGCAGAACTCTGCAGAACCATCCTGAGTAAACCACCTCCCTCCACTTGGTCTCAGTCAGCACATCCTTAGGCAGGTACCTTGCACAAAGTGAAAGCTCTTCAGATTCTGTTCTCTGTGCTTTCAGGATATTTGGGGGGCAAATTAATTGTAAAATGAAACTGAAAAATATTGATAATCCTTTTGCAGCTTAATATGAAATAAAATTAATGAAATACCTTTTTGAATGTGTTTCTGTGAGGCTTCTGTGGTGTGCTCTGTTGCGGAGCAATTGCAGGCTGCCCCACTCTGTTCCTGTGCCTCCCACATTGCTTTACTTCCTTGAATTGACTTCTTTTTGTCTTACTTCTTGCTCAGATCCCCAAAGGATCCTGATTTATATCTTAATCATCTTTTCTACTTCCTTTGTTGAATGACTTGTTCTCCGTTCAGCTGGGCCTCCAAATCCCACTGCTTCTCCCCCCAGTCCCCTCATTCCCCACTTTGTCCCTGCTCCTCTCCCACTCCTGGCTCACACCAGCTGTCCTTTTCCTGACCTGAGTTTGTAACCTCTCAGTCAGCCATGACTCTGCTTTCTCCATGTCTTTTTACCACCAGGCATTAGCTAATTCCCACCCTTACTCTTTAACATCATCTCTCAAAAATTTTTCCTCCTAAACTTCATTGCCAAAATGATCCACACTGTGTTAATTTTGTGGCTCATTCCCTGCACCTCCCTTCCGATGTGAACTTGGCTGCACCATCTCTCCTCTTTCAGTGCACCCAAATGCAGCAGCAAAATTATTTTGGTTTTGTGTCCTTCTATCTTGTGGCTTCTTGACTTCCTTCAAAGAACCAGCAAGATTCAATTTGCTGGTCAGGCCTTACTTTTTATTTCTGTCTCACAAAGTACTGCAAAATAAAATGAAAAAAAGGAGATTGAGCAACACACTCATGGATAGATGCTCTGGAATCCCTGTCCTTAGCCAGTGTGGCTGCTCCGAGGCAGGACAACAGCCATCCATCGTACCAGTGTTCCAGCACAGGTGTGAGAGGAAAATACCCAAGCCCAGCAAAAACTCCACAATGAACCCTCTTAGTTTCATCAAGAAAACAGGGGAAAAAGCTTTTTCTATCAGATATGTTACCGTTTAAATGTTTTTTATTATTTCCAGCTCATTCTCTGAAAAAAAATCAAAATGTATAATTGAAAACCATTGAAATTAAGTATTAGTCCTTAAAAATACTTCTCAGACAAACTCTTTAGTTAATGCAAACCCAAATTTTAGTTCTACAAGCTGTTCTCATAAGAATAAGTCTATCCAGAGTCAGATTCTTCGAGGATGTTTCGTATGATTGTTGCTGTGAATAGACTCACATTCAAGGGCGTGGGAGTCAGGCACAGGTGGGAGTGCAGTGCGTTCTCATCTCGAGGTATTCACACTTCATTTGGAATGGGAAACAGGCTGAGGAAAGGGAGGTGCAGTGTTTGGGTCTCTGCAGCGCTGAGTTGTTACCGTCAGCCAGACTAATACATTCACGTCTGTGTGATCAAGGGAACAGCTCCAGCAGGTCCCGCCGAGGCACTCCCAAGGAATTGTCAGTCCTGCCTGACTCGCGGTTCCTCTCCCACGTCCCATGCAACGCTGGGCCTGCTGCCTTCCTGAGTTTACACCTGGCTCTGGGAGCTGGGCAGCGGGCACACAGGGCTGGTCGGAGGGCAGGGCATGCTGCACCCACACAGCTCTGCCGCCTGCGTTCAACCCCACGGAGCCATGAACAAAGAGTGCAAAACGAAGAATCAGCTGGAGCAATTGCTTGAGAATTAGTGGGAGATCAAATGTACAGACCCACAGGTGCAGGATGTGCACTGCTCAAATCTGGGACTGTCACCAAGCACCTGTAGTAGAATGAAATCTGTCTGGAATAGGTTTTTATACAGTGAAGTCATTGTTAGGAATTTTGTCCTTTATTTCAAATATATTTAGCCTACCAAATTCTCTGACCTAGTCCAAATTTTATCTTCAGCCATTTCGGAGATGTTTAGAGTAGCTTGACAGTTTGACCAAGTTCAATACAACACCTGATAACCCTGTGTGTAACCCACAGGCCTTTCTTTATTCTGTCCTTGACTTACACACAATTTTAGTCTACCACCATTCTTCCCAATAAGCCATCTTTTTTCTGCCATACCCGTAGGTGTGAACAGCATTTGGGGGTTTTCAGGTGTTTCTGCAAGGCCCAGCAACGACTGCAGCCAAGGTGTTCTCTGTCGACTGTGACCTCCTTCCTTTTTACAGTCCTGACACATCCCTACAGGCCACAGGACATTCCTGTTAAGTTGCCCATTTTAAAGCTCTGTGCAACTCTCCTGTCATCCCTGGCAACACAAAATGTTCCCAGCACCATTTGTTTGTTTTCTTGAAATAATCTGATTTGCAGTTGCTTCCCAATGCATTTTCCCAGCTTTGCATATTGCTTTGTCCATGCCTATTAAGCTCTTCAGTTTCAAGAAATTTCTAAACTATTCTTAGTCCTAAATAATTTTAGACTCAATTTGAACCACAAGCCAGTATTTCATGGGGAATTACACGTAAATCAACGACACCTGTCTTCATAAAAGAAATTTAAGACTTTTTGTTCATACTAATTTCCTTTGTGTCTGAAGAAGAAAGCACAGCCATAAACCAAGGGCTGTTCAGCAAGGATTATTTCCAATAATATTAAAATTATTTACAACAATGTTTACAATAAACCTGATAGAATTTTCCTTTACATGTAAATGAATGAACCCTCCAGAAACAAACACAATGTGTGTAACTCCCTCTCTCACATGGACTTCATCCTCATCAGTCCCAGGATTGTTTCTGTCACGGAGTGAAAGAGCCAGAACAAATAAGAATCTTTCTCAGCAGCATTTTAAGTCAGTGCCATTTAAACTAAGTGATACTACCAAAAAAAAAAAAAATCACTACACTTTTGTACTAGTTATACTTTGAAATTCTTGTGACAGGAATAGATATTTTAGCTTGATGAGAATCAGCAACAGAAACTTTCTTTTCTGGAATGTTTTTAAGAACCCATGGATTTTCAAAGTGTGGCTACAATTTTGAGATTTCACAGGAAGTGTGAGGTATTTTAGATAAATTTAATGCTATTTTGCCACCAGCAATGAATTTTTTAATGAAAAAAAGCTTGTTTCATTTCAAATGTGGGAAATGGGCTACTAGAAATATTACAGCTTAATTTTTTCAAATCCCAAACAGACAAAATCTCTATTAAAATGCTCCTTAACAAAAAATACATTTTAATTTGAAAAGTGCTACCAGTATTTTTAATTTTGTAAAAGGGTTAATTTTTCTTAAACTATTATTTTTACTAAAAATAACCCTCTGTCTCTGTACTATTCTGTTATGGTGTTCTCCATCAGATCCCTCTTGCACTGAGGTAGGAATTTGCATAAAGGATCATGTGCTTTGCTATAGAGTAAGCAGAAATATTAGCAAACTTGTACATCCTTCTGTCTTATATACCCATGTTTTATTCAGAAGTGCTTGGGGTTTATTATGTTTAAAGTGAAAGATTTTTCAGAAAAGCTTTGAGCACAATAAACCAGCCTCACTGGGCTTTTTTTGGCATGCACAGTGCATTTTGAAACAGCAAGATTGTGTAGAGACTTTTATAGCCTTTCAAACATTTTAGAAACAATTAAACACATCTTTCTTAGACTAAAATCCTTCTTGCTGCACTCAGCTGTGAGACTGCCGAGGTCTCTGTTCTCACACCACGACTTTGGCTGTGAGCAGTGATTAATCCGTGGGTGAACCTCACAGGCGGCAGGGCGGCTGTGCTGGCTGATCACTGCTCTCCATCCCACGGGTTCCTCCTGGGCTTCCAGCGCTTCCAGGGTGTTTTCCAGGGGAATGGAAGCAGCTGATCCGCAGCAGCACTCTTTGGTCCCTCACTGGCACCGGAGGGAACCTTGCTTGGAGCACGGAGAACATTAATGCCCTACTGTCATTGCTTGAAAAAGGATGAACCCGCTCTGCCAGGCCCAATGCTTCACATTTACGGCCTTCAGGTTCCCTGGCCGGGTTCTTAACGCGCAGTGCAGGGATGGGGTGGATACTCCTCCTGTTCTCCAGGGCTCACAGACCTTGGATTGAGCTCCTTAACCTCTTGGCACTGTGTCCGACATCCCATTACAATAAACCACCCTTGGGAAGAATAGTATCAGAGATGAGGTAATGTTATTTACCTTGGCCGGAAGGAAGGTTTTCCTGTTTGTGTCTGAAGTCCACTGGAAAGATCCCCACTGGGGTATGGAAAAGTGATGCTGGGCACGCACTGCAGACAGCTGGTGAGGGGCTGAGCCAGGCAGGAGTCCCGCAGTTAGAGAAGCTGCAGAAAGAATCACTAATAAGAGTTTGTTGGATTTTTATCCCTTCTTCTTTTCAATGTACACATAACAAACAATGGGGAGAAATCCCAGTATTCACTAAAGCAGGGGTGCACACAGCTCCGTGAATGGAGGAGAGAACACAGCCAGCTGATGTGGGACATGCATTAGCCATGGAAGCATCCTGAGAGGAGTTATTTCTATGCGAAACGAGCTTTAACAGAGCTCACAGGAGAGAAAATCAGAGGATTAAAAATCAAGAAAATAAGTGATAAAAGAATTAAAATGCAGCAGAGAAGCAGATGAGGATGCTGTACAGAAACCTCAGGAACTGCATCCTAGGAAGAGGGGTCATCTACAGAAACATCATCACAAGGAAATAGCAACTTGATCATGAGCAGATTGCACATTTAAATGAAAAGCTAATTAAAAAAAAAAAAGTCAACACATGCCCATAATTAAATTTTCCATAAGGGAACATTTCTGAGAAGTTCAGGGGAATGGTGAGTGGACACAGGGAGGAATCTCCACATTTTTTGTATTCTGGTAGTCTGAGATGCAAAAAACGCTCTACAACTTTCTTCCAAAAGGGGAGCTGTGGGGACAGAGCTGCTGGAGAGGCTCCAGAGCCCACCTGGCCGGCACGGACAGCATGGACAGACACGCAGTGCCCAGCTAACAGCGTGTCCTGCTGCACACAAACCAGCCTGGACTGGAGAACCTGCCAAGGACTGGCTGCTTATTTAACATTCTGTATTTTACTGAAGCCTGGGAAGGTAGCTTCAATTAAATTGTTTTTACCTAAATGTGGAAAAAGCATCTTTCAGCTGTGTTTTCTATGACAAAACTCACTGATACGGAGCCGGGACCTGCTCCTGCTGCAGCCAGCAACACATTTCCCATCTGGTTCTCGCTCTCACAGGAGCACACTGAGGGCACATCCCTCTGATTTCCAGCAGCAGAAACACGGCTGTTTTATACACCATGGATATACCTGTCGTGGGTTGCCAGATCTCCAGGCCTGTTTCTGAGTGCTGTCTAATTTATGAGATTCCCAGTTAACATGACTGGAAATAAAAGACAGAAGGGTTGTTCTGAAGGACTCAGCTTTCCCCAGTTCTGCTCCCATTGACTTTGTCAAGGAGAATTTGAAAACCCAACAGCCAGTGTAAAGGCACCACACCTGAGTGTCCCCAGGATGCCATCCAAGCTGGTCTGGGCACCCACAGTTCTCAGGGAACATTTGCGGTGTGACTGTCAAAAGGAAGAACTGAGATTTTAAAAAATTTAAGGGAATGGGGTGGGAGGACAGGATGACACACACACACCCTGCAGATACTCAAATTGCAATATGCAAACAACCTCAGATTAAACCCCAAAACTGAACAGTGACCAAATCACGTTTTTTATGAAGTACAGTTGGAGATGTACATCTTTATTCTGGCTCAAGAGCTAGTTACATCCTCCAAACTGTCTAAATGGAGCCAAATGGGGTCTCTAATTACCATGCAGTCATTAGCTTCGCAAACTCCCGTGGACGAAAATAAAACTCAAATCCTGCAACACTGGAACAAAGAGGGAAATGGCCTTGAATTGTAAAGCTGTTTCACCTGGGTTTCTACACTGACATAAAAAGAAATAAAAATTAGAAATGTACATATTCTTCCTATCTCTGTGAGCAGCTGGCAGCTAAGCACTTCAGGTGCCACCTGTCAGGATGGGGAGTGACACGGAACCAATTTATGTCAGCCAGATGACTGGCCACTGACAGCGTCTGTCTGCCGGGCACGCCTTTAGGGCTGGGACAAGCACCGTAGGCTTAATTAGCAGCTTTCTCCACATGGAAACCAGCGGAGTTCCACACAGACCATGTTATTTGTGAACTTCTGGGGTTTTAGCAGCAGTGTAACACAACAAAAGAGCTACTTGAAAGAAAAAGATGTCAAGAGGACATTCAAATCATCACAGGAAGTTTCAAGCATTTCTCACTATTTCCAGTGCACTGGGAAATGATCCAGCTTACCCAATGCCCAACAAATATTTATCATATTGGTGAAGATGAAGGTTTTTTTTGAAAATAAGCATCATAGAAATAAGTATTTCAACAAAAATTGCTATTATTGTTGGTGTTGCTTGGTTTTAGCCTTTCAAACAAAGTAGTGGAGCTCCAGTTCTCACCTTTCTCCTTGGTTCAGTTAAAGACATGTCATGAAGATCTTGTAGAATAATTGTGAACTATTTATTAGCCCTCTGAATCAACAAACTGCAGTCAAATTGACATCAAAGACCTGACAGACAGTCTTACACACAAGTACACCTTTCATAGGCACATCTCCAGCTTATGAAAGGGACTGACAAATCTCAGAGGAGAGTTCTTCAACCAAAATGAACCACAGATCTGATTTTAAGGGATTTGAGGTGACAGATGGCATTCTTCCTGTTCTAATGTTAGTTTGCATTTGTTGAAAATTATGAAAAATTAGAAGAGGTGCTACAAGCCAAGCAGTCTGACTTAAAAATGGAAATAGACAGAACCCTTTTTTGTGATTAGGCTGGAGTTTGCATTGCTGGAAAGAGGGACTGAGTATTTTTAACTGAAGAGCACTGAATTTTATCGCTGGTCCTCTGTTGAGTCATCCTTCCCATGATGGAAAGGTGCACACACATAAAATATTAAATTCAATATTAACTCAAATACTACTCAGCTGGTAGAAAATAGAAATGTAATTGGACGCTTGTTAAGATTTCTAGGTTTAATGTGTAAAGAAAAATCAAACATCATGACAACCTGACCAAATTCTAAGCAGGACTTTGTGGTCCAGCTGCCTCACAGTCTGCCTTGTGAAGAAGTTCATCAGCGTCAATTAATCTTTGTTTACTTCAGGCATCCTGCTCCCATCCTTATAACTGGAATGCCTCAGGTGACGAAAGCAGAGGGCTATAAATGCCAGGTGGACTTCAGTACAAGAATTCTTTCTCCCATTCATGCCCACTGAAAACCAGGAATGATGGAAGACATTAAACTCCCATCTTTTTTCAGTTCCTGCAGAAAATTTAGTGACCAAGGAGATGCAGTGAGTTCCCAGGAGTAGGGGCAGTCCCTGACAATGAGCGCAGACAGTGCTTGGCCTTTAATAAACAGATTTTTCATTCTCTGGGGAGAGCTGTGGGTGTGTAACAGTGAGCATGAGACATGAACAGAGATTTGGGCAATGCAAAATGTATCTTCTACTTATTTCAGGGACTTAGCACAGTATATAAGAATCAGTATAAAACACTAATCTTGAAGATTTTCGCTGCTAAAATCAGGAGTGAGAAGGATCCTGGCACAGATGTAACCCACTCCCTGCAAGTGCAGGTGATGATGAAACCCAGCCCAACAGCCTATTGAACACGGGGGGAGCACTTTCCACTCTGTCAGACCATGGGATCAAATTTGCCATGGTTTGCATGCTCATGGGTACTTCTGGGAGCCAGGAGCATCATCATCAGTCTGTCTCATTTTCTGTAACAGCCCTCCAAAGTCTTCAGTCAGGCTGAGGAGAACACAAACCTGACACCCCTGGCCAACACAAGGAGCAAAGGCTGTCAGAGCAATCCACACTCTGTCCTTGCACTGGGAGAGAGCTCTTGCATTAGTGGGGTCTAGAAAATAATTGCCCAGCCTTGGCCGGTGGGCATTTGATCATTTTCTGCTTGGAAAGATGAGTGAAAAATGCTCCCTTCCGACATTCAATTAGGAGAACTGTTTGGTGTCAAAGCGCCGAGGGAATTTTAAGGGACCAGTTATTGCTGTTTTATGCATAATTCTGAATTTGCTGCTCTAATGAGCCCTTCTCTATATCATCCATGACTGTCACTCAGCTCGGTGAAAATGCCTTGGCCTGACAAATCCTGTTAAGCCTCAGAAATTAAATGAGATCTGAAACTGCCCGAGTCCACACCCGTTGCACCACATGCTGCTTTGATCAGCAATGTTAGTCAAGCAGGCTTGGAGGAGAGCCAGCAAACCCAGGGCTACCACCCGGCATCGGCGGGAGCCACTCCCCGGCCCCAGGACGGCAGGTGCTCCACACTCCTTGGGATCACCCCCAAACAGAGAACAGACACAAGCTAATGGAGCAGAGGTCGTTCCTATCATTTATTCCCCAGATGGAACTGCCACGTAAGAGGGAAAGTTGCAGGATCTCTGTAAATCTGTTTAGATTCCTTAGCTCTACCCTACAAAAGCCTTTTCCATAGAGCACATTAGCAGAAGTGCTGGCCCATCTTCATCTTTCACTGGCCAGCTGCAAACAGAAAATAAAACAACCCCAGTATTTGGGGAGGTGGGGGGAGTAATGGACTGGGTGGCTTGTGGCACTGTGCTGTCTGTGATGGTCAGGGAGGAAAAGCTGGCGTTGAGGGGAGACATTCAGAGTTTTGGATTAAAGACCTTTCTTCAGATTCCCCAAATCAAAGCATGTTTGCAGGAATTGATTCTGACAGTTATGTTTTTAATAATTTATTTTAACTAAAAGATCTCTAATGGTAGACCAAAAAAAAGCAGTAGGGTCATGAAAAAATTATCTAAAGGAAAATACAAGGGGAGGTTGAATCCTGCAGTGTTGATTTTAGAGCTCCAAAATAGAAACTGACCATTGAGCATTTTCTTGCCTATCATAAGTAGACCAGGAGCACAAATACCATGAGAACATCTAGAAATTCACCTTTAGGTCCATACTGATCAACTGAAACTGTAACGAGCTCATGGCACTGCAGGGACAACCCATCTGAAGGCTGGCAGAGAAGGAATGGCAGAGCCCCACCAGATGCCCCAAACCCTCAAGACTCACCTGCTTCCAGGTGTCCAAACCCCAGTCCCTGCCAGCCTCCTCAGAGCGGCCAAGGGGGCCAGTTTGCACCGGGAAGACAACAATGGTGAATGGAAAGCTCATCTGTCTCACAGCCTTCCTGTATTTGATACCCCCTACAGCCATTGCAAACCTTTCTTTTGAGTCAGAAAGCTCCTGCTGGGCTCACCGGGTGAGAATTCCTGGCCATCGCACCTCTCCCCATCACTTCCAGCCAACAAGCTCCCCTCCCCGCCCCAGCTGTCAGATTTAATCTGCTCCCATGCAGGAACTGCCCTGCCAGTAGCTCTTTTCAATTTCAGTCAGGCTGAGTTAAGAAGATGGACTTTGAAGCCCATCAAAGGGACTTCATGCCCATGCCGGGCAGCGTTACGGGGTGAGACACTGGGAGCAGTGAGGAAGAGCCGGGTGCGGGGTGCCTCGGGAGCGGGGGCAGCTGCGTGTCCGCAGACGGAGCTCAAGGGCAGCTGGAAAGGTCACGCAGAGCACCGGTGACGTGCTCCGGCATGTGATTCTCATATGAGCCCAGTGGTTTGATGCGGGGACTGAGCACAAGGCAGCTTTTATACCAGATGACAATCATTCATTGCAGAGGTGTCAGTCAGAAACGCTGACTGCCGGAGAGACGCCAGTCCTGGTTCGGCTGCTCTGGCAGAGCCTCCCCGTGCAACTGCAACAGAACAACCATCTCGCCACTCCTGCGGCATCATTCTGCTTTTAACCCCAACAGCTCCTCAGGCTCAGGTTCTCACTCAGTGCAGCCACAGAGATACACAGATACTTCATCCCAACAGGGTGTAGCTCTTACTCCCTGTAGCAGTAACCCATCACCACTAAGCTCTGCAGCTGGCTTCCACATCAGGCTGTCCCCGCACTCGGGCACTCTGCAAACAGCTGCCCAGAGAAGGGGTCACTGCCCTTGGCCGCTGTGAGCCCACGACTGAGCCCAGTGCCCCTGCAGAGCTGCGCTTTGATGGGGGGGATCAGAGAGGTCACAGAGCAGCTCAGCTGGAGGGGACCAGAGGTGCTCACCTGCGTGACACTTGGGCAGAGGAGGTGCCAGGTTCACCAAAGCAGCTAATCCTGGAGCAGATCCACATCCCCACATCACCACTGCTGTGCTGGTACTTCTGTACCAGCCTCTGTGCTCTCTCCCACACGGCCACTCACAACAGACGTGTAAACATGAAAGGAACCTGCGTGACCTGGCCTCTACAAAGCCAGGCTGTGACAGCAGAAGGGCACAGCAATTCTGCAAGGGGAGAGGGAAACCTGGGGGAGTCCAACGAGACAGGTCATTCATTCGTTGTACATTCTGCAGAAAATCAGACGAGAAGCCAAAACAAACTCCCAGTAGCCTCATTTCCATCCCTCCTCCTTTGGGGAAGCAGCTCTCCTGGAAAAGGAAAGCCTCGCTCTTTACTGATGGCGAACGTGCCCAATGTGATACGCAGCTATCGTGCCTTCCCTGATTGCAGGGCCCGTCTGCGACTCTGCAGCAGCCGGCGGAGCGCAGGAGCACATCGGCACCCGCGGCAGGACAGGAAACCTCTCGGAGCCGCCTTTCCTTCCTGCGAGCCCCGGCCCGGTCCCACAGCCCCGGGGCGGGCAGCTCGCTCCGCACCGCAACGCTGAACCAAGCACTCTGCAACTAAATTTAGAGCTTCTCATCTCACACAGCCATTTCGCAGAATCTCTGAAAAGCTGCTGTGGTTGTAAGGCAAAGCATGAGCAATACATGGTAGGAAAAGCATCCAGATTTCTTCTTTCATAGCATTTCTCTAATCCTGGACTTTACCTTGACCCAAAGGAAATGAGTGAGGCCTAGGCTGACACAGCCCCTCTTCGGACCCCTGAAGCCCACTATTTAGTTCAGCATGTGGAAAGAACTACCAGCCTCTGAAACCACAAAGCTGCTGTCCGAGTGTTACGACATGCTGAAAGCCTGCAACAGTGAAGCTGACACAGCAAACGAGAGATCTCGCGACAACATCTGGTCGCCTTGACGCAGGAGGAGTTTCCCTGAAGAGAACCCACATCTACACGTTTAACCTTGTACTCTCTTAGCTATTTTTCTGTTACAAAGATAAACAAAAAGGCAGCAAAACCCCCTGCACATCACCTCTAGCAAGCAAACTTCAACACAGTTAGCTGTGACCAAGAGTTTTTCTTCATAATGAATGTTGCATTTCTTGGAACTACAGAAAGTCACCCATCCCTGGGAGCTGTTTCTCTATGTGCCGAGAGAGGGATCGTGTTTGGGAATTTCCCATTGCCAGACCCAGCTCAAACAGGACTGACCTCCCAGAGGCCTTTGGTCGCAGCCACCTTCCTGCAGACCCCGCTGTGCAGAGCAGCCTTGCACAGAGTGCCTGGAAAGTGTTTGTTCTTCCCACCAGTGATAAAATCCCACCTAAACCAAGCCCTGGAACAGACCCCTCGGGCTGTGGGGTCTGGCCTCGCACACGGCTCGAGGCACGAGCCTGAACGGAACCATTCAATCCAGCTCGAGGCTCTAACCCGTGGGCCCGCTGGCAGCAAGGGAACGCCAGGTCCTGCTTTCAGGGCAGACTGGCAATGTTCTCATTCCCCCTGTATGATTTCTCTTTGCTTTACAATGGTATCATTTAGGATCTATTTTTATTTAAATCCCCAGTGAGGCCGATTGAGGTCTGTAAAGCCCAATTGGAAACTCTTTAGCTCAGCCAGGAGCATTACAGGCAAAAGTAAACAAGCTATGAGGGTATATTTTTCTTGGCTATTTACCCTACTGCTCTTAGGACTTACAGGCAGACTGAGCAGTCACATCTTTTTCCAATTCCAGATTTTTCCAGGCTGATTTGCTGCATAATCCAAAAAGCAAGTCTTACAGTTACCCTAATTAGGCGTACTCTGAGCTCCCACCACCTGACAGCCACAAAGACACCATCACCACAACAACAGCCATGCCACTCACGTTTGGTTGTTGGTTTTGTGTGTGTCTGACTAAAAACTGCTGGGCACTCTTCTTAATCACAGAACTCAGGATGCTTTGGGTTGGAAGAGACCTTAAAGTCCATCCCATTCCACCCCTCGCCGCAGGCAGGGACACTGTCCACTATCCCAGGCTGCTCCAAGCCCTGTCCAACCTGGCCTTGGGCACTACCAGGGATCCTGAACGAGGGCTGCCTCATCTGTTGCATTTCTGTTCTCTAGACCAACCTTCCCTCTCCTTCTCCTGCACCTTGCTGCTGTTTTCTTGCAGAAGCAGCCTGTTCCTGCCATCAGCCCCCGCCTGTCTCCCAGAGCCGTGCTCACAGCCCGAGCTGAACACAGCCCCGACTGCCGTGGGAAGCACAGACCATCCAGAGTCAGCTGCAGTTAAAACACTCTCAGTGTTCATGTGCAGGCCAGCTGGAATGGCAACTATTGTGACTATTTGTGTAGTCTGTGCAAGTGTAAATCAGCCTTTCCTCACCTTTTCATTTTTTAAGAAAATCAGCCCCTTTTCCAATATTTCTGGGAATCATTCATTTTTTAGCTGTCAATAGTATGGCATTGAAAAAATTATTGATCAGTAATAGAATTACCTGAGATCCTATGCAACCAATTAAGACAAGCTATAAAAATTCCCCAGCCCCACTCCACAGGAGAGGAGCTGGTGGGTCCAGGGCACTTCAAGATACTGAGAAAGACCCCACTGGGGTCTGATCAGATGTGGGAAAGACCAAACCACTCCCATGTTGAGGTCTGTGACAAAAGCCCCATCCCAGACAAGCAGCAGGGGCAGCACAATTGCTCAGGGAAGCTCCACAAAAATATTATTAAGGAGAAAGCCTGAGTTTGGGTTAAACAGGAGTAGGGGCAGCTTAGAATAAAGATCAGCTTTGCTAAAATAAAGAAGAAAAGCACCGCTTTCACCAAGCTTCTCTCCCGCCCCTTATTTGCATTTTCTGATGCCAGCTCCCTGCTACAGCATGGGAACAGTCGGACCAAGTGATGGATCTGCAGGTTTCTATGGTGATCAGCACAGAAATTGCCTGCCCAGCCGTGTGTGAAGGGAAGCATCCATGTCAGAAACTGCAGATTGTATGGTGAGAGAAAACCCTGCTCTAGACTGGGGTGTCAGGGTTGTGCTGCAGAGGCCCAGAGCTCGCTCACTGCCCTGGGGATGTCTGTGCAAGACAGTGTGGGGAGGTGAGAACTCAAGAGGACAAAAAACCCTAATGAAATACTAGCAATTAGCACCAAATAATTACAAAACTTCATTAAAAAATATTGATACACACAAAGTACATAATATTTCTAAATATTGGAAATATCAATTTCCTCTTGTCCTGTCCCTGTTCCCTGGGAGCAGAGCCTGACCCCCACCTGGCTGCCCCCTCCTGTCAGCGGATTGTGGAGAGTGAGAAGGTCCCTCCCGAATCTCCTTTTCTTCAGGCTGAGCCCCCTGCCAAAGGCACATCTGCCAAGGAAAGAAAGGGATTAATTTCCTGTACTTGGTAACTGCTGATTGTATAACCCATGTAGAAGGTTCTGAGTTCATGTTCACTGTCCTCATGAACTACAGCACAAATCTTTGTCTTTGTAAAAGTGTTAGTTCCTTACAAACCTGTAATCATAACGTGAGGGAGAGAGGGCTGGTGAAGAAACAACCTCAAATCTCAACTGCCACATACTTCAGGCAGAAGCACTGATTCCATCTATTTAGGCTATTCCCAAAAGGGAAGCCTGGGTAATAAAAATGAGCACTGGCAACAGGACAAATCTCGTTAATCGATCCAGACTAAGCCACTGGCTGGCACTTTCCAGCTGAGAAACATGAAGTACCTTCCTCTTGAAAACCTTCCCCTGTGGCTGTCTGGGAAGGTGATGGGCTAACGACAGGAGTTAATGCACTTACTCCCTTTAGGAATCAAACCTGGAACTTGTTGATTCAAGTACAACTTGGAGTAGGCACTGATCTAAGTTTAAAAATTAAAAAAAAATCTAATAAAAGAGACATGTTTACTCTCAGTTTTTACCCAAATGAGCTCAGAAAAGCCAGCCAGTTTGGTGAAACATAAATGGAGAAACATAAATGCCAACTCCGTATGACATAGGAGGGAATTAGCATGGCTGAGAAAAAGGACAGAATACACACAATGATTTTCTTTTCCGAAGTCAATTACTGCAGCTCCCGAGGCTGAATGAAGCAGCTGCAAACCTCCCGAACGCAGCTGCTCCGCCAGCCCCTCGGAGGCTCTGCCTGGGCAGGCGCTGGGGCCCGGCCTGGCTTTCCCAGGTCACTCGGAGCGCCACTGTCACACAGGGCCATGGCATGGACTCCCAGCACAGCACCTGGAGTTCTGTGTTCCGTACAGCGCCTGGAGTTCTGTGTTCCGTACAGCGCCGGGGGTTCTGTGTTCCGTACAACACCTGGAGTTCTGTGTTCCGTACAGCGCCGGGGGTTCTGTGTTCCGTACAGCGCCGGGGGTTCTGTGTTCCGTACAGCCCCACACGATGCCAGCGTGCAGGCAGGAGCACAGCGAGGGCTCCGGGAGGCACCGCCCGCAGCGGCAGCTGCTGGAGCTTGGATTTGCTGCCCAGCAAGTCTCAAACAAAGAACCAGCATCTTCTGACACCAGCGTTTTACAACAGTTCTGCAGCCGGCCCGGCTGGAGCACACGTGGAGCCCGATGTTACAGAGCTGTAGCACCGAAAGGTGCTGCGAGCACCCGAGCACAGGACCCCGCCTCTGGGAAACCTGGGAGCTCAGAGAGAAACCACCGGAGCACCAGCCCTGCTCCCTCAGACATGCCTAAAGACACACAGAGAAGAATATTGATAATATTCAACATGATCAATAAAGAGTAGAAACAGTAGCCCATAAGCAATAAAGTTATTTAGCACTATGTTACAAATAATTCAATAACCATAAACCTTTTAACAGCCGAAGGGAAGCCAGCAGTGTGGTGACTGCTTCGGATCAGAACAAACCCTTTTAATAGCTTAAATCCTGAACATTAACCAGCATTTATTGCTTAAAATTAGTGTTTGTAAGTTGCCTCACTATAGCACAAAGCCTGAGGAGCACAGATCCCAGCCAGGCGAGGGCATTGCGATTCATCCACTGGGTTATATTTCAGATCAGGCAGAGCTGCTGTCACACAGCACCTGTTCTACACCCCGTGAAATGAGCCGGGACTGAAACGACGATGATTGGGAACGTGCATTGCTGATAACCCTGGTGCAAACCTCGAGCCCCGTTCAGCCCCGGCGTTCCCTGCACGCCCCCCTGCCTGGGCAGGCTGTGCCCAGCTCTGGGGCACCTCGGCAGCCCCCCTTCCCTTGGGGTGTGCCACAGGGGAACCGAGGGGTGCAGCCAAACGGAGCGTTTACCCACCCCAACTCAGGGATACCGTGGGCTTCCTCCCCAGCGCCCCAAATGCCACCGCAACCATTGTATTTTTTTCTGCTGGGGTAGAATTGGAGGAAGCAGAAGTGTGTGTGAGGTTGGAGGGGGAGAGCTGAGGAAGCTGAGAACAGAGAAGTGTCCCGAGATCTTCAGCCGCTTCCCCTGTACCGCTGCGGGCAGGGGTCACAAGCACGGAGCAGAGAGCAGAGGGAGGAGCTCGGCCAGACCCCGCACACGGGGGGCATCAGTCTGCTCCCTGCTCCCCCGCCCCCGAGCTGCTGCCGAACCGGGGTCTGCTCCCTGCTCCCCCGCCCCCGAGCTGCTGCCCGAACCGGGGTCTGCTCCCTGCTCCTCCCCTCCGAGCTGCTGCCCGAAGAGCGGAGCTGACTGCCGGACACGGGCTGCAGCCGCCGGAGCCGCTGGGTGATCCTCACTGGCTCCGATCTGCACGCTGCAGGTTCTGCAGGGGGCACGCAGAGCTGTCCCGTTCCGCACCGCAGCCCTGCCCTCCCAGAGCCCCAGCCCAGCGGCCAGAGCTGATCCCAGCCTTGCTAGAAACCCATCCTTGGGGAAACATTAAGTTCCCATCGCTGCAAAACAAGAGACTGGCGTAGTGTCTTCCAGAGAGAGTCTGCATAAATCAAAATCTGATTATGCTACATTTTGAATGCTAGATTTTCCACAAGATGGTGAAGCACAGTGATGTATAATCTGTTTTGCATTGAATTAATTGAAATAAATTACCATAATCCTCCCTGAGTCCTCCAATCGCTGTTTTTTAGATTGAATCTTTCCTTATGATTTAGAAAAAATATTTGCTTTTTTCATAACGGTAGTTATTAGACCTAAAAATAATACCTGCCCTTGGAAGAAAGCTCAGCCCCAGCTGAGTAAGTACCTGGATACCTGCTGGCTCAGCCCTTTGTTAATTTGATAACTGCTGTGATGTACCCACAAAAGCCCGTTTTGAAGTCAGTGTGTTTCATCTTGCAAAGAAATTGATTTGAAATTGACCCCGTTTCAAGTGACTAACAATTGTAAGAGTTTCTAATTAATTCAACTTTGAGCCTACTCACATCATATGTTTTCCATCCAGCCTCTGGATCCCAGAGAGTACATCCAGTTTTCTTCAGAGTGGAGAGTGGGGCCACCCAAAAGACTCATCCTTCCTTCTGCAAAGTTTCTACAGTCTAGTACTTACACCAAGGCAACACAGCAGTCTTGCTTCCTGAAGTATAGAGCTGAAAACTGTGGGTTTCTTTTACATTTTGGAACATGCATGTTTTCATCTATGTGACCACGCACCCCTGCAGTGACCCACAGGCTCTGCGGCTCACAAAGCCCTGAGTGCAGAGGAGGCAGCAGGGCAAGAGGGAAAGGCAAACCCAGGGCACCTTTGTTCTCCCTCCAGTTCTGACATAGTTCAGGGGCTTATGTAGCTCTTGGCAGCCACTGAAAAATCAAAAAAAATATAAAGTGACAGCTCTGTGTAACTTCTGCTCTTTGATAGAGCACCGAGCAGCTGCAGAGAGTGTTTGGGATGCAGCCTCCATCCCTGCTCCGAGCTGCTGTGGATGTTCCTCAGGGCTGCCCATCCCACGGGGCCCTGCTGGGCTTTGCTGCGCAGCCCACTCTAAAGGGCACACAGCTCTAAACCCTTCTCCTCCTGGCTGGCCACTGCTGCAAGTGTTCCACAGGACCTCTGTCTTTTGAAACAACCATATAAAAAAAAATTATATACACCTGTTGGCATTTCAAGATAGATTCACAATTCACATAAACCCAGTGTCACCTCAGGCTAAAACACACCCATAGAAAGGGGGAAAAAGTGAATTAAAGTTGGCACTATAAACATCTGAAAATCCAGCTAAAGGCACAGGGGAAGGAATGCTTTCTTTTATAATGAAATTACAACTTTTAAAAAGGAAAAGAATCACACTACTAGGTGCATGTGAAATATTTAAATTCAGGCTGTGGTTAAATTTGCTTAAATAAGGCTCTGATTTCAATGGGGTTACAAAAGAATGGAGAATTAGGGTCACACATCCACAGAATCAGAGAATATGTCAAGTTCAAATTCAAACAGTGTTAAGTCAGTGCACAAGCAGAACGTCAGTCATGAATTTATATTAACAATCCTATTGTAGGCACTGAGAACACCTAACACATTTGTGTTTGCATCCTGGAGTAACACCGTTTATGTCTCCATATGAGTATGCACAAACACGTTTTCCAAATGAACTCCAGTTCCTCGTCAGATAATTGCTGTTAACTACCGAGCGCTGAAAACCCGAGCGATGCCTCGGTGCCTCAGCACACCTGGGACAGCTGCCACCAGGTGCACATTGAGCAACCCCAGTCTCCTGAAGCCTGTGAGGAGTCCAGGAGTATCTGTCCCTGAGCTCTCCATAGTTCATCAGACAGGTTTGGCTCCATGTCCCTGTCACAAGGACACAGAGGTGGCACAAGCCTGGTTTCCCTCGCAGACAGAGCTGCCCACAAACCAGACAGGTTGGACAGGTCAAGGCCTCACGCCTTTAATCACCATGGGGACCTTCTGGTTTAGCAATGTTGAGAACTGTTCTGTGCCAGGTCAAAAGTGCTACAAGAGAATCCAGAAAACTCTTTTTAGGTGCTTATAATTGGCTAAATAAGCACACACCTAAATTTCTATGCTACTGGTCTGATACTCAGCAAGTGCAGTCACACAGTTCCTAATTTTCTATGCTAGAAGTAGAAAAATGTGGATGTTTCCCAGATTGTGGATACCAGATACAGCTTTGTACGTATGCATAAATATTTATGCTCAGCAATCTGTAACTGTCACGGCAGAGGCTGAAGTACAGTAACACTGCAAAGGGAATAAATGCCTCAGTATCTTTGAACTCTAATTCACTCCAGGCTGACCCAGTTCTTTTGGAAATAATCTTTTCCGAGCTGTTTCTCTGCTGAGAGTCCAGGCCTTGGAAATACCTTAAACATACAGTGTTCCCCTTAAACTTTATCACAAAAATATGTGGAGACTTGGTATGTATTTCTGGAATCTGGGCAGCTTGTGCTATACAGCAACTCAGATGTGAACCTCCTCTTTCATTTCTTCCTTTAATTAAAGGAAAAAAACCAAAAGATCCAACGACCACGGGAAAGCAAAACCCACACTAAAGCAAACATGACATTTGAAACAAGAAACCCAGCAGAAAATAGACAGCCAATCTGGGATGCAGCAGAGTATCCCAAAAAGAAGGGAAATCAAGATTGCAAACATTAGAAACTCAATTACTCAAGCACTTTGTTAGCATGCTTTCATCTTAACTTTGGTAATCATCACTAAACTTGGCAGCAAACTCCCCATATGAAATGGAGGTACATGATACTGCTGTAGTTCATTCAAGGGATAAAATTATCACTAATCTCATCCTTCAGCACACAGCTCCTAACTCCCCTGAGTCACATTGCAACAATCATCACTATAAAGTTCCACACAGCTTAAAAGAGATTTTGGTGATTAGTGGTGTAGGGAAGCTCAGTCTAAACATCAAACTCATCCCGGGTGGAAAACACACGTTGTACAAATGTTTTTTGCACTTTTGAATCTGCTTAGCGGTGTAAGGAGGGAGAAACACACACGCACAAAAAGGATGTTTTATACCCAAAACAGAAGAATGGAGCCCATCTTCTTCCCAGCTCCTCCAGCCCCCAGCAAGACATCCTGCTCCCTGCCCTGCCACACAATCGTGTCTGGCATTTGGGGAACCTGGCCCTGTGTGTCCTGCTTCCAGCCCCACCCCGCAACCCACCCCGCAGTCCTGCATGGCAGATCCCCGCCCTGCCCAGCCAGGATTTCATCAGTCCTGCGTTGCTGCTCCTGGATCACTTCTGTCTCTCCCCTGCCAATGCAGGGCAGGTGCAGTTTCATACACCCGATGTGGTGGCTGTGTGTGTACAACACCCCGAAGTTACTTTTGTTGCAGAACATCCAAACCCCTGAGTGCACACTCAGCCCCAGCTCACCCGCAGGAGCCCAAAGCAGCACAACTGGGGAAGCAGGTGCAAATTAAACATCAGCAGAGCAACTTAAACATAAGGCACATTTTGTGTTTTTAAGGACCACAGAAACATGCAGTTTTGAGCTCTAAAATGTATCTATTTTATGCTTCTACAGAAAGTGCTTTTGGAGTATCTGCAGAGATTTCTCTTTCAAGGTACCTCTCAGGATAAGAGTGGATACAACACATGTCCCCTCAACTGCTCAAATTGGGATAACTGTAGGAACACTACAGAAACAAAAGAATTAGGGGAATGTACCCACAAATGAGAAACTGGGAAGGGACATCTGCTATAAATACTGACCTGTACCTTTTGCAATACCTGATTCAGAGGAAAAAACAGCCAACTTCGATTTCAGATTAGTTTTCACCCAGAAGTCTATTTACAACCATCCTCAAAGCAACCTAAAACATCACCTTTCACCCTAGTGTAACAAATTAACATGACTGTATCAAAAGGCAAAAGCTTTAGCAATGTTTTGATCATTCAGTCCAGTCTCATTGCTGCAGCATTTCTTGCACAATCATTATCAGTCAGTCAAGCAGAGGAGAAACATCTGGGATCTGTCTGTACCTGGACATCAAATCTATTAACTAAGCACTTTTTATAATGTTCCCTTACAGAACTTTGTAGAAAGAAATGGGTTTAAATCATTAAAGCTGAAATTACATGTCAGGCACCATTTTCCTAAAAATCTCTCTCTGTCAAGGACTACAAAACAAAGCTATGGCTTCTTGATCAGTCCAAGAGATCACTGCAAAAGACCCAAGACTGGCAAAACTAAAAACAGAGTCAATACAGAACAGCTGCTTTCAATATTTTAAGACTTACTTGAATGACTTGCAAATTCTGGTTAACTGACTTCTAATTTTACAGTGGTTTATGTAGGATCTGGGACTTGTTGGATGGTGCAGATTAAGGATTTACTTTGAGTACTTGCTTTATGCAGAGTATGTCACCTCTGGCATGGACAGCAGCAAAGCAGCCCCGTGTTGTTGGAGCAGTTGTAGCCTTTGGAAATTTAAAACAGCCACTGAAAAAATGTGATGGCTGTTCTGGAACTTTCTGCTTATCATCGTTGACCAGGTTTTGTTGGGGGTACCTTCAGCACCATAATGACTGCTCCACAACTGAGATCACTGAGGTGAGAGCATCTGTGGCAAGGGAGGAATTCTGATTCCAACCCCAGTGAAGTCAGATCTCACTCACACGCACACTGACTCTTACTTGGAAACACAGCAAGATTTTTGATTACAGACTAACATTCTACACAAATTAAAATGCAGAATCAACCAAAAACCTCAAAATCCCAACACATGCAGCCCCAGCAGCAAACTTGCACTCCATTTCTCATCACTACAACTCACTTGAATATCTTTTGCTTTTTACACTAAAAGTTTGCTCTCAGATCCCTCTCATCTGCTGCACACAGTTACCAAAGACTGTCAGCACCAAACACTAAGTTCTACAATTTGGGCAGAAGCTGGATTCCTGCAAAAAGGAGGTTCTAAAACACTGCTGTGGCAATGTGACTGGAAGGAGAATCTTTGACACACACATTTTGCACGAGGCTGTAAACACTGTAGGAACAGGCTGTAAGCTGTGAACATCAATATTTAAAACCATTTCCCCTTGGAACTGAGCTCACACATGTTTGCTTCTAGAGCAAGTCTCAGATCTCACCAGAACATGAACAGTTCTGCCCAAGGGTTCTGAGGGTTCACTCAGAAGTTTCTGGGTTGCTGTACAAACCTGGACAGGGACAGAGCTTCCAACGGCAGCAGAGCTCCAACCGTTTTCCATTTACCTCGTGGGAGTTGTCCATGCATGTGTGCCACTCCCTTTAGCAAAAGATTCTGAAAGAACATGGAAGTCTCTGCATTTTGTCACTTCTCGAGGAAATCTGACCCCGAACAACACCTGCACACAATGAGTACCCAAGTGAGGAAGTCATAAAGAGCCAGCTGCCCTTTATTTAAAATGCCCTTTGCAAACAACTTGCCATACATTCTTTTGAGAGAAGCAGAACCGCCAGGATCCCACAGCCACAGAATTCCACATCGGCTCCAGCACCATCAGATCAACAAATCCTGAGCATCATGTCGAGCAGAAGCACACTTGCACTGGGACTGGGGCCGAGAACATGGCACGGTTACAGTCACGGACACCGGGATGCCACACACGCTTTGTTGCAATAGAACAAGCTCGAATTTTTAAAAATACAATCATTATGTACAGCAAAATATGTGGTCACAAGACCAGCCTTAAACCAAGGCCTTGTTTACACAATTTCTGCGACATCAGGAAGTATTTTGGCCATGAATGTATTTTTTCTTCCAAAACAAGTAAATATTTGCAATTCTCACTGTGAAGAGTGATATACCACCTCTGTATTGACACGGGTGTAACATATTCCCACAGGGAAAAGGAATAAAGAGTACCTTTATATTGATACAACATTTCCCTCAAGTGTCAAAGCTAATATAGCTTTCATCACTCAGTCAAGTTAAAGCAGGATGATTTTTTTCAGACTTTTTATAGACAAGGCCTATGTTTAACAAGCACCAAAACACTTCAGAGTATTTGGAAGATCAGACTACTGAGCTCTATACTTTGTACTGTCCTCACCAGTCACAGGGAACACTGAATGCCTAAATACATTCAAAACCCTGATCAGACAGTGCCATGGCTGCTTAAACGCTTCACTGTTTAACAAATACACCTTTTGGCCAAAACTGGAATGTACCACAGAAAGGCCCAGCACAACACAGAGCTCAGCTGGCTGCCCACAGCTGCTCTGCCAGGCTAAGCAAAGCTGGGCTTTGTGTGCTCCAAACACCCACTTTTGCCTCATTCCTCAAGCACAACTCAGGCAGTGGGGAAACAGAGGCACTGGGGAACGTGAGGCATCTGCTGTCTCCTGGGAGGGCACAATAATTACCTGCTTTTATCAACCAGATCAAGCTGCTGTCAATGCACTGATCTAGAGCAAGGCCTGTTGGGTGCTAAAAACGGAACATTCCCATTGAATTTAAGGCAAAATTGAACCATGGCAGTAAATGAGATGTAAATTAATTTTTTTTTTAACATCAGACATGCAGTTTGTAAGCAGCAGATTGTGGCAGCAGTCAAGCTTCCTTAGCTTTCAATGCAGTACCTGGGTTAAAAGAAATCCCTTCTGTCAGTGAGTGTTATTCCCCTGTCTTCCTAACACGGGAGTCCTCTGGCTTCTAATAAGTTTTTTGGAATTTCTGGAAGATGAGCTGCAATGAGGTTTTCAAATTTCACTTAAAAACGGGGGGGGGTAAAGGAATGTGTCTGTTACAGGGAGAGCCCAGGCAGCAGTGAGGGACCAGCACTGGGGCTGCCTGCTCCAGCCCTCTCTGGTTTTCGCAGTGGGTGTATCACTGAGACTGACACAGCCCCACTGACTGTGCCAAACAGGTCCTTGCTGGAAGGACACAAGTGAGCTCAGGGGGAGAAACACGCCCTCGGTGTACAATCATTTACACATTTTCGGTAGATACTTGACATTACTACAAAAAGTATCCAATTCTGACTAAAGCACAAGTGACAATTTTCATTTCAGTGGGACTTCAAAAGGTAGCATCAAGCTGACACTACACACTGTTCTTCCAGAGCTGAAGCACAAAGTTTTCCTGCTTAAAACAGGAGAAATGACCAGATTCACAGAGTAATCATGGCAGTTGCTTTTCAGCTGGTCTGATTTAAAACCCCTTTACACACCATTGCTCAACCTTTGTTTTAGAGACGCAAGATAATTTCAAGACTTCTTGGGATAGGGGGGAGAAGGAAAAAGTTGCAGGTTTTGTGTGCAAACCTTTAAAGAAGGGGCAAAGGTCTCCTCTCACCCCAGCCCCTCTGCAAACCAGAAAACAAGAAGGTCTGGTTTATAATTGTAAAGTGATAATGCAATGAGACTAAAAGCTTGAATTTCGTAATTGACCTTTAGAACTTCACCCCAATAAACCATGCTGCTTCCAGGAGGGAAAAAGGGCCTAATCTTACAGGGCCTGTTGCAGTAAACTCACACTACCTTCCTAAAGCTGCCTCTGAGCACAGCCTTCTTCTCACAAGTTGGCATCATACTAGGCCAGGCCCTGAATACAAGCAAAAACCTGCATCAAAAATTACTACATATTAGGTAAAACAGCAATCTTTGGTTTGCCTTTTTTTAACCACTGTTCTTAGCTAAATCGACCCCTCCACCTTTCACTGCTATTGAGATATAAATCAGGATTAAGAGCCTGTGTGAAAGTCAGTGTTTCATGTGATACATAACAATGCACAAAGTTGTTTTCTAAAAAACAGCATTTGTATTAAAATTCTTAAAATGGATAGACATCTCTTCAATGCATGTCTGCAATGAAAATGACAGTTGTTAGAATTTTCTTGGTACATCACAACGATAAGATTTCCTTCTCTGATGGCTGGAGGTACATCCCACAACAAAATCAAAGGGAAATAGAACCAAAAAGAAAGAAAAAAGCCCTCCCCCCCAAAATCCCAAAAGGCTAAATTCTTGTAAATTTGAAGTAAATGAAGCCCAAACTTGCAAGACATGGAAAAAACAGTTAAAAGGCTCAGATGGAAATAAGAAATAAATTCCACTAACAAAAGGCCCTTTTGTCCTGGCTTGCTCGGTGTGATTACTGCAAGGAAACTGTTAAGTAGTTTTTGGAGTAGTAGATAATGGGATTCTGCGGAGCTTTCACAGGTTGGCACCGGCTGGAACAGCTGAGTTTTGAAGGCACTCTACAGACACAGGGCTGCTGTTGGCCCTGCATCACTCATGGGAAGTCTTTGCACTTGAGAGAGCTAGTCATCAAAATCAGGTATTGCCAACCCAAACCCAAAACCCCTCGGCACAAAAAGCACCACCGCCCACCCCCGCCAAGAAAAAACCAAAACCACAACGAAATCACACACACACGCACGCCTAAAAAATTGTGCAGATTTGTAACATTTTCACAGTTGATTAAAAAAAAAAAAAACAACCAAACAAATAAAACAAAAACCAGGAGAAAAACCACCACGCTACCACTCTCCTGCAAACTCCCATCCGATACAGCAGGTAAACAAAATAGAGCATTATTCCAGGGATATCGGCAGCGCTGCCGGCGCCCCGTGCCTGGCAGCACCGTTCGGGTCACGGTCCCAGTTCCATGTGCAACTCTGGGGCGGGACGGCCCCGCACCGCCGCCCGCTTGCATAGAGAGCGCGGGGAGCGGCACCGCGGCTCGGGCCACCCGCACCGGGGCTGTCCGGGACGGCAGCGCTCCCGGAGGGTGGGCACCGCTCCCCGGGGCTCCCCGGGGCTGTCCGGGCTCTGCGCACCGCTCCCCGCCGGGCTGCCCGCGCTGGCCCGGGCACGTTCCCCGCGTGGCTCCGCTCCCCGGGCGGCGGGACCGGCTCCTCCCGCGCCCGCCGCCGACACTGACAGGAAAGATGCCATGACCAAGACTGGACGAAACGTACATGCCGAGAAAAGCCACATTTCCACCACGATGAATTGTTTCCCGATGCGTGTCCCCGCGCGGGGCCGGGGCCGCGGCCGCCGCCGCCCTCAGAGGATGGCGCAGGAGGCGCAGCACGGCTCGTCCCCGTTGGGCTGCGCCGCGTAGTTCATCTGCCTGACGATCTCGGCGAAGAGCTCGTCCACCGAGGCTTTGTTTTTGGCCGAGGTCTCCATGAAGGGGCAGCTCCACTCCTCGGCCAGCGCCTTGCCCTCCCCGAAGGAGACCTCGCGCTCGCCCTCGAGGTCCACCTTGTTGCCCACCAGGATCATGGGCACCCGCTCGTACCTCTTGACGCGGATGATCTGGTCCCGCATGGGCTTGATGTCCTGGAAGCTCTGCTGGTTCACCAGGCTGTACACCAGGATGAAGCCCTGCCCGTTCTTGATGTAGAGGTCCCGCATGGAGGCGAACTGCTCGGTGCCCGCCGTGTCCAGGATCTCCAGCACGGACGGCGACGAGTCCACCTCGATCTCCTTGCGGTAGAAGTCCTCGATGGTGGGGTCGTACTTCTCGATGAAGGTCCCGGTGACGAACTGCACCGTCAGGGCGGACTTCCCCACCCCCCCGCTGCCCAGCACCACCACCTTGTACTCCCGCATCGGGCCCCGCTCGCCGCTCCCCGCCGGGCCCGGGCCTAGCGCAGGCGGCACCGCGGCCCTCGCATAGCCCCGGCCCGCCTCCGGAGAAGGGCGAGGCCCTGCTGCTCCCGCGCCGTCCTGGGGGTTGCGAGCCCCCCGTCAGCGCCCGGCGCGGCCCCGGCCCCGCTGCGCTCCTTCACCGCCGCGCTCCCGCCATCGCCGCCGCGGCCGCGGGACCCGCCCGCCAGGGCCACCCCCACCCGGAAGGGTTTCCGTGAGGCACCGCGGCCGGCCCCGCCCCGTCGCCGCCCGCTCACTTCCGGCGTGCTGCGTCACGGCCCGCCCGGACTGCGCCCGGGGGGGCAGGTTTGAGTGTGGCACCGAGGCACCCGCGCTGTGACGGGGGACGGG
>VZTJ01000237.1:453369-468642 GCA_013397795.1 Orthonyx spaldingii
CCGCACCCAGCGCGGAAATGGGTCCGGACGGTGGGACCGGCAGCACGGGTGCCCCAGCCCGGGTGCCACCGTCCCGGCCCTCCTGCCGCCGGTGCCCCGGCCGCGCCCCCCGCCCCGTGTCGGCGCTGCCCGCCCGGGGTCCCGCAGCTCCCGGCCTGTCGCTGCGTGCAGCCGGGACCGTGCCCGGGGACACGGGGACACGGCAGCTCCGCAGCGGCTCTCCCCGCCCGGCTGGCTCCGGCCGCTCCCGGTGCCCTCTGCCCGCTGCGAACCCATGGTCGCCCGTGGGCCGGGCTCCCTCGGGCCGGCTGCCCGCAGCTCGGGAGCCCCGCCAGGACACCCCCGTTTCCCGGTCTCCCCCGTGTTGTGGATCGGGACCGGCTGGTGGCTCAGGCGGGAGGCGCGGCCGTGCCAGATGTTGATGCTGTTGGCACTTGGTGGCCCGGGACCAGCAGCGTGGCCTGGCAGGGCTGAGTCACGGGCACTGGCTACGTGCCACTGTTTGTAGGAGTCGTCCCTTGGACTTTCTATTAGACATTCCTTTCAAGAAAGTATCATTAGTTGTTTTGGCACCCTCCAGTCTTTGCTGTCTTACTCAGTTCTTTACAATTCTCGGTATTTATCCACATAATGGTGCCATGTAGATCCTTTCTACCACACCTTCTTGTTTCCAAGCCTCATTTATACACAACACTTGGGGTAGGCAAAGCGTAAAGGATTTGAAATAAGTTTTGTAAGTAATGTTCTCTTATTCCTGAACAATTTTCACAGAGCCTAGATTCTACTGAAATTATTTTTGCAGCGTTCACGGTGGGGATTCATCCCTGTGGTCACCGATCCTCAGGTGAGTACTGTACCCCTGGTGATCCCCTGGAGCTCCAACAGAACCCCTCTGCTGTTGATGTGTAAGTCTTTGCAAATAAAACCTCTCCTGAGGAACACAAACGTTGTGTTCCAGCAGCCCTGCTGTGCAGGGGGCAATGGTTTGAAGAACGTTGCTAAAAGTGTCGTGTGTGAGACCCGTAGGCCCCGTGTGTGCAGCGTGTGCTGTGCCTGGTACCTGGGTGTCCCCGGGGGGATGCTGGGCTGCCAGGCCCCCGCCTGGTTTCTCCCAGGTGCAGTCTTCTCACTCACCTACAAAAGCTGTGGGCTGCAGGCTGCTCCTGAGTGGGTGCAGGGCAGCCTGGGGATGGAGCAGGTATTTTATCTCCCATCACAGCCCCAGGGCTGGGCTTTGGTCTGTCTCTGTTCCAGACTCTACCTACATAACCCCTGCCTTGTGATGGACTCGAGGGTTCCCCAAAGCAGTCCTGCAGTTCCTGGAAACACTGAGGAAGACCTCTCAGAGTACTTATAACTTCTTGTTCTCTGAGTTATCTCTCCACGGCTGCTTGGCCCATCCATACATGTTTGCTTTGGAAACTAAACCACTGAGCTCCCTTGGAAGCTTTTAAGACATTTCCCCTCTTGTTCTTGTTGCTTTCACTCTCCATCTGATTCCCCCTCCTAGAAGTACTGTGGGAGCTGAGCTACCACATCACCCACCTTGGTGTGAGCCAGCCAAAATCAGTCACCTGCCAACAAGGGCTGGCAACGTTCTCTTCAAAGAAGAGAATTGCTGTAAGAATTGCTGAAAGGCCACAGTGTCACTGCAGAAATACTTTGTTTTCTTGTTCTGCTGCGCTCAGGTTTTGAGTGTGATGTGGGCTTGCTCACCTTCATCACCTCTGTAGCAAGCTCATATCTGAATTATTTACATTACACTTTCTCCCAACATGCCAGTAGCCAGTTTTATAAAGACCAGATGGTAGTGTTGGTTTAAATCCTATCTATTTAATCCCAACTCACTGCTGGATTGTGGTGTGGGTTGTTTTTTTCAATGACAGAATAAAATTACTCTCCATTACTACACTGTGCTATTAATTGCTGCTATTTCTGAAGAAGGAAATGTATCGCGTTCAAAGTAACGAATGATCTTTATGCTGTTGAGTTTAAATATGGAATATGATTTCTCAAGTCCCAGTGCCCTACTACATGTATTAATTTAATCTCTCATTACCAGCCAGCTCTAGGTAATTAGTTAGTCTGCAGTGCAAGGAGTCTGTGGGAAGTAACTGAAAGAATCAAGGCTGGCTTTCTTAGAAATGAATGCTGGTGCATGGCTACAGACCACTGAGAGATCTGTGGGTTGGAAAGTCTGAAAATTCCTGGCTGGGGGTTTAGACAGTGAAGTTAAATAAATCATGAGAGGATGCAGCACATAATATTTGAATTATGAAGCATGCATTACATTGGGTGGTTGTGCTTCATGAATGGTAGTGGTTTCGATTCTCAGGAAAAAAATTAATGTTGTCCTGAAACAAGCTCTGGTTGGGCAACATGAAGGCATGACAATGCAGCAGGGTCGAGGGAAAATATAAGTATCAGAGTTGGCTGTATTAATTTGATCTTCAAAACTGATCAAGCATATTTTAAAAACAATTGCAGGATGATTTGATGCTATCTTAAAAATGCCAAAATAAAAATCAGCTAAAAAGCATAAATTTGGTTACTAAGCAGTTCACCATACAGTATTTACATTTTACTGTGCTGAGTAACCCTGCTCGTTCAGTAAAACTGCTCATACAAGCTGAGGTGATTTCTCAGAGAGAGCGAGTCAGGAGCTGCTGCTGTTAGAGATGCTCTGTATGTGCAGGTAAAGCAGTGGCTCTGGGTGGGTGTTTCAATGTCTGGTACTCATTATAGGTAGAGATTAAACAAGGCTAGTTTAGATCAGTAACAGATGTGATATCTAAAGTTTGAGTACTCTGAAGGTTTTTCAGTGATGACAACAAGATTTAATTCTATAAAAAGAAGTAAAAACTTCCTGGTGTTGCTGAAGGGACCTTCTGACCAGCTCTTGTGGTGCTTCTTTAAAGATGCACGGCCACACTGAGAGCTGTGGGGTCAGTGTCAGCAAAGGGCTGTGTCACCTCCTGACACCTGATTGAGTCCCACTGAGCTCATGTAGAAAGAGATTTTACAGAAAACCTGTGCTGTACAGAGGAACAGGAAATGCTGTGAGGAGTGGGCTGAGTTTGGAGGGATGTCCTGTGTTTGCTGCTGGACCTGGGAAGGCCCGAGCTCTGTAAATGAAACTGAGCTACAACCTGGGAAATGTGAGGCTCTGAGTGAAAACACACTTTGAAAAAGTGCTCAGAATTAGCGAGAGAATGTGCCTGTCTGAAATCTGAAGCTGCAGCTCTCGGGCAGAAAGAGCTGCTTGCCTTCAGTTTCTCTGCCTCTGTTAGTGACTACACATTGAAATAAGGTTTATTAATACATGGGAAGTTCTTGTGACTGTGACAGAGGCTTCCGAGATCATAGTGCTCTGCCAGGTGCTAGCTAGGCAGGGTGATAATTGAATTTTAAGGTCACAAATCATACTAAATGTTGTATTTTGATTTCTCAATGCTGCTGCTGAGAAAATCCCAAGGGAAGTCACGGGCTAAGGGTACTGCACATCATTTCTCTCCTAAGATGGCAATGTTCCCTGAATATAACAGACATATCTTACCACTCACTTAAGATTAAATGACTTAGCTGGCTCACAATCCAATATAAAACAGTTAAACTGAGAAGATTCAAAATCATTTCAGAAAGAGTGGCTGTTCTGTCACTCCCATGCTGTCAGTATGTGACATTAATAGTAATAGTAAACCTAAAGGTAAAGGGAGAATAATTACCAAGGGAAAATAAGAAGATTAAATAATCTCAGAATTCAAAGAACAGAATTGCACCAGATGTTTTCTGCCATTGAACAAATCTGGAGAAATTTTTCGATGTTTACTCATTTTGAATGTATGAAACCAAGCAAGATTTCAGGGCCTGAATTAGTTTTTAGTGCAGTGGTGTACAAAGTCTGTATTTTGGATTTGGCAGCAGGATGATTTAGGCTGCTTTGGAGGTGTTGAGAAAGGAGAAGATGGCAAAAATAACCTGGCATCCTGCAGCATTTAAATACAATATTTAACTTATCTGCACCCTGAGTAATTCTTGATAATTCCATATATGAATACATATCTGCAACGAGACTGCCTAATGTGTCTGTATCTTAATCCAGTGGCATTAACAATTCTCATTCCAGAATCAGGATGTGCTCATATGGAGTAAAATGAGGGTGTCAGCCAGGGTAATTCCACAGACAGGTTTTATGACAAATGAAACTGTTCGGTGTCAGCCCCAGACAGGCAGAGGGGACCTGGTGTCACTGCGGCAGGTGACTCAGGCCAGAGCCGTGCCCGGCTGTGGCAGGGGGTGAGCTGTGGCAGTGGGGTGAGCTGTGCGTGAGCTGTGCGTGAGCTGTGTGTGAGCTGTGGCACTGGGGTGAGCTGTGGGTGAGCTGTGGGTGAGCTGTGGGTGAGCTGTGGCACTGGGGTGAGCTGTGCGTGAGCTGTGGCACTGGGGTGAGCTGTGGGTGCGCTGTGGGTGCGCTGTGTGTGAGCTGTGGCACTGGGGTGAGCTGTGGGTGAGCTGTGGCACTGGGGTGTGCTGTTCCTGCCCTGACTCAGCCCCGCAGCATCTCCGCTGCTGCCAGTGCCTTCCCGAGTAGAGCTGGGCTGCGCAGAGTCACCCCCGTCCTGCCCAGCCCCTGTACCTGTCTCGGGGAAGTGGAGCCCCACGGGGACTTTCCTCTGCCAAAAGATCCTCAAATGCAAAATACCAAACTTGCATTTTTTCAAGAAATAATCACAGCTGCGGGTGGGTGTAAATAAAGTATAAAAAAAAAAGGAGAAAAAAATGACACACACAGAAAAAAATGTTCATTATTTCCATCAAAAGTCCTGCCAGAGATCTTATCACTATTGCTAAAGTATCCGGTGCTGCCAGAGCTTATCACATATCATCTCCCTTGAATCGGTGTCATAATGCCACTTTGTGTTTCTTTATAAAGAACGTGTTCCATGGCATGCTTATATCCCACTCCTAGACGTGATGCTTATAGTCCAAATATGCATAATTGTCAAAGTTCAGGTCTATTTCTGTGTTCATGATTTGTTGCCAACTCCCTTCTGTGTACTCAGGAGCAGTTTACCTGGAAGGTTGTGGGGTTTAGGTAAGCACACAGAACAGGGAGAGCACTTATCTGTTCCTGTGTGCAGCACTCAGGCTGTGTGTAGGTGTGGTGAAACAACTTTTGGAACCATAAATGTAATCTTGATAGCTCTTGCATGGAAACAGTGCTATTGTATGGTAATGAAACTGGTGTAATCAGCCTGGAGTGAAACTGGTGACTAATTCAAAAAGCAAACTTCCTGTCTGCAGCAAAAGCTCTGCTGTAGAAAAATGCCTTTTCTTCACTGCCCCGTGGCACTGTGTCACATTGCAGCGTTAACTCTGCTGCTGGGAGTGCTCAGATACAGCAGATAATTATCATTTGGAGTTTTCAGTCTTGAATTTGTTTAATTCCTCAGTCTCCTGACCAGGAGTGAAGAGTTTTCTTGACAGAGTCTTCTGTCAGGGCAGGGAGGAAGGAATGCTTCCAGCTAGGATCCCTGGGGGTGAGATGGGAGAGTTCCAGAGGTCCCAAAGGAGCAGCAAGTGGGTCACCAGTGATCCTGTGTGAGGAATCACTGTAACAACCTGCCTTTGTTATGGGGTTGGTGGTGTGAAACTGTGCTTGGGGGTATGGTAGGTAGTGAGGTCTGGGGAATTTTCCCACTCTTCAGTCAGCTGAGAAGGATACCAAAGACCAGATTTTGGGAAGGATGCCATCGTTTCAGCTCTGAGATGTGGGCTGTGTTGTATATAGTGCACAGAATAGCTCCTGCAATACCCAGCAGAGTTCTGCTGCCTTGGGTCCTTGAAAGTATTCAGGTGTAAATATTGATTGTTCTTTAAATGTCTGTAGACTTGTACTTGAGCATTTTAAAGTAATTTGGGGGTAAACATATCAACAAAGGAGATAAGGATTTTTTGAGACCCATGTTAGGCTCAGTCTGATGTCAGTTGTTTGCAGCTTCGATAGGCTCCAAATCTCTTGCAATCCTTTAACACAAAGCCATGTTTTCTGATTGTTTTACAGGGGCTGCTGCTGTTTCTGGCTGGTCAAGGCTGAAGGGATCATTGTGACTGACCACTGATTGTGTCACCAGCCTAAGGACTGTTTCATCTTCCAGGCCTTCAGCTGCTGGGCCAGATTAAGGTGAAGGTGGGAGCAAACTGAGTCTTGCAACACGTGTCCCTGCAGATAACCCCACCCCACCCAGCCCGGCCGGGCCAGGCGGGCACAAACAGCGCTGTTGACAGATGAGCTCTGAGAAGGAGCAGATAAGGCTCAGTGATGTTGATACCACTTGATCTGTGAGCCGTGTTCGATAGTGTCAGCCAGGGCAGTCAGGAATGCTGACGTGACCAGCCCGTGGAGGATTTGTGTGAAGGCTGGTCATTGTCACAGCCTGTCAGGACACAGCCAAGGGCTGAGCCGCTGCGGGCTCCTCGCCCCACTGGGAAGCCACTGGAGGCCTTTCTGTGTGCCACAGGCCCCGGCTGCAGCAAGGAATATGAAATATTAACACTGAATGGAGATGCATTTCCTTTTCTGTATACTTTATTTGGTCAGAAATAGTTCCTTTAAGAGGTGTGATGACCTCCACTGGTGGCACCATACTGCTCCCAGTAAAACACAGCCCAAACCAGTCCTGTCATGTGGGAAATATTGTCTTGTCATGTACCAGAAAAACCAGGGTAAAAGTGTCCTCAAACATGAATTGATTCTGTTTGTGGCCCATCACTTCACAAGGCTGAGGGACACGCAGCAGACCTACAGAGACAGGTCCCACAGGTCAAGTGGGTTGAGACTGGCAATCGTGGCTGAACGGAAGCAGATCAGTGTGGAATCAGGAGCTGATCCATAGTAATTGGGGAAGGAAACACAAGTTACTTTATTTACAATAAGCATATTTCCCAGGACAGAGTTGAATTCAACTTGTTTGTCCCACTTGCAAACAGCCAACAAGATCCCTGGTCCTAGGACCTGTTCCAATTAATCCTGCTAATGTTGCTGTTCATTTTATTCTTGAGTGCTCAAGCAGAGATGAACTTTGAGGCTCTCTCAGTATCACTGAGGCAGATGTGGCATTTTAACAATGTCAGCAAAACAAAATGTCAGGATGGTCAGAGTTTCAGTTTTCCTCCTTGAAGGATTTTTGCCTGGTTTTTCCCCAGCAGCAAAGCCTGCAGGCTGCTTCCTCTGCCAGCAGATCCTTTCTGGGTAATGGTGAACTGAAGTTAAAACTCGATGCACCATCACAGATGGCATCCAGGCACAAATGTCTGTCAGAAACCAGTTTATCAAAATCACTGAAAATTCTAATTCTGTTCTCCAGAGTGCTGACAGCAAACTTGATAGCATCAGCAAATTTTGGGTTTGCACTCTGGTTTTCAAGGCATTAATACAAATACAAACCATAGACAAAGCTCTGGTATGCCTTCCAGTTTCATGGCAAACTATTGACACATCAGAATTTTTAAACAGGTTATTTATCTTCTAGTGCTTTCCCAGACTGTTTAATGAAGTGCTGTAGTGTTCAGCCAGGTTTGTGCGCTCTGAGGTGACTGACTAATGCAAATAGATATCTGAGAGTCGGGTTTGATTTCAGTGTTAACAAGTGCCTTGGAACCTGTCTTTGTTCAGTAAACAACATATTTCATAGTTTACATCAGATTGAATTCTTCTGCAAATATAAACAAATACATTCATGGAACAAGAAAGTAAACTCTGTGACACTCATGGCTGCAGTGACTAATCAATTAAAAAGTCTTTTTATTGTTGACTATTTAAATCAGAGCACCCAGCCCTGTAGTGCATAGCACCTAAAGCAAGAACAGTTTGGGGTCTGCACAGCCTGGAGAAGTGTTTGGAAGAAGTTTGGGATCTCGTGATTCCTGGGATCTGGAAGTAATGTGTCAGTTCTCTGTGTCATGAACTCAGTCTGCACTGTCATTGCTTAAATAATGATTTTAAAGCTCCTTTTAGTCTTCCTGATGACAGACTCTGCTACGAAAAGACCCAGGGGCTGACCAGGGAGGGTCTCTGTCCTCGGGGACAGGGCTGTCTGCTGTTCCTGCCAAGCCTCGGGCAGGCTGGGGAAGGCTTGGCACACAGGGGCACGGGGAGCGTGTGGGCTCTGCTCTGTCTGCCAGGGTCACACCCGTGTCAGTACCTGGCAGCCATAAATACTCTAAATACCCCCAGAGCGTGACTCACGCCTCGTGTGGGACCGAAAGCCTTTCCTGCCACTCCAGGGAGTGGAGGCAGCGGGAGAGCACGTCACAGCTGGGACATTTTACAAGGTGTGGTGCTGACTCAGGACAGCTGCAGCCAAATCCCACAATTTTCCTGACCAACAAACAGAATGAATCAGTAACAACCCAACAAAACTCCACAGCTTAAACCGCACTGAGTGTCCATCTGCCATCCCAGGAGAATACGGAGCTCCAAACCCTGCATCCACCTCAGGGAGGGAGGGTCCAGCTGGGAGCTGCCGGGGTTGGGACACCAGCACGGGCACTCAGCTACTTGAGAGGATGTCCCAGCACTCTGATGCCCCGTGGCTTTGGATAGCACAGATTGTGAAAAGGGAGTAAAAGTCACCTGAAACATTGAGAACCCCCAAAAATGGTAGTGTTGCCTCTGTATTGTAGCTGTACCAGGAGTCTGCAAACAGAGAGCCTGTGCTCTTACTACAGTTACTTCACTTTTAAAATAGCATATGGGTAGCAACAGTACAGTTTCAAAGTAAAGTTTGGTGTAGATAAAGACCAAGCCACCGTTCCTACTCCTACCTACCGTATGGAGAAGCCACTGACTGTTACAGCTCTGCCAATAACTGAGCTCACAGCACAATGAAACTCTGTAAATAGTATTTAAGTGTTGACAGTATTTAAACATTTAACTCACCGAGCCAGGTGTGAGTACACTTTCTCAGCATTGGGAAATCTATTGCTTAATTAATGTTTTATGGCAGTTTGCATATATAAAGCACTATATATGAATGCTGACTATGATCCAGTTGTCAGTATCTGAACATGAATTACATTTCACACAGGGTTTGGGAGAAGAAATTCCATAACATTAGGCAAAATGGCTTATGCATTCCCAGTAATTTTACATAAAATCTATTCATAGTGCCCATTGACTGGAAACAATGTATGGGATTCTTTTAGTTGAACTACTTAATTCAGCAGATAACCACTGCTGCTTCATAGTTCACAGATGAGAATGTAAGGGAGCAGCTGAGGCATCCAGTAGAATTCTATTAATGACAAAGGAACGTTTCAGAGGACAGAGGGGACACTGTCCACTGTGCCCACAGCACAAACAGGGAGTGCAAGTGACCACTTGGAGCTCAGAGTAAAACCTGAGACCTGATCCTGCCCCAGAGCTGATCCTGCCCCAGGAACTCATCCTGTCCCAGAGCTCATCCTGCCCTAAGCCAGCCCACAGGCACGAGGAGTTGTGGGATACAGCCAGGCCTGAGTGGTCCTGCCAAATCCAAACTGTCACAGCAATTTTTTGTGACATTCCATCAAAATGAGACAGTGCTTATCACTTCTGGGTTTGTTTTTCTTTTCTACTTTGGATGATATCGGAGTTCTTAGGGCCTAATACTCGAGGGCCATTGTGGATTATAGTCTTAGCAAAGCAATTACCAATGAAAAATGGGAAATTGGGATGAAATAATTGCCTGGTACTGTCTAAAACTGCCTCATGCAGAAGTTTCTAACAGCAGAAAATTTGTTTCTGCTGTTGGTTTATGAAGTATTTTTCATACTCAAATAGCGAAATACTTCTATAAATTGTCTTTTTTTCTCTGTGCTATCTTGCAACTTGGTGACAATGCTCTGGGTGTTTGTCACCAGAAGGTGACAGTTTGGGCTCATGGAGAAAATGACTGCAATGCACACTGTAACAGAACAAGCTCTCCTTGTCCATTGTTTTGGATAAAATGCATGAAATCACATTCAGAAAGATGTAAAACCAGACCCAAGGGCTCCTGGTACTGGTTATTTCCTATTTCCTCTTTCCTCTCCTGTTTCATGCTTCCTTGGGGCAGATTCCCTGGAGTTCTCTCAGAGCTCCAAGGGAGTTGGTCAGACATCTCTGTGTGAGTGGAACCCCACTCAGCACCAGTGTGCCCGGAGAGGGTCCCAAGGTGGGACCTGGTCCCGTGGAGGACCAGCAGCCTCAGCTGTTTGTGCTGTTCGTACATCTGCAAACTGAGCAAGAGCAGTCTGAGGCTTCTCCCTGCTGTCGGCACGTCTGCAGAGATACCCAGGGTGTCCCAAAGCTGTGCCTTTCCCGGGTGCTTTTTTTAAACACCAAACACCCTGAATGCTGCTGCTGGAGCCGGGCGGCTCAGGGGCCGGTGGTGGGATTAGATCATTGGCCAGATTCGTGACCCACAGTCTGCCTTCCCTTCCTGGCCCAGCGCAGGATGGTTTGGACTGTAAGAGGCTGTGCAAGGAGCTGAACACTGGAGAATTAAATTGTATTTCTCATCAGTTATTTCTTGTACCTGCCTGCAAGTGATCTTTGGGGTGCAGAGGAAGGAGACAGTGAGGAATGAAACATCACTATTTCTACTGGCACAGGAACCACTGAGTTTAAGGAAGTTACATATATATATATATATGTATATAAAAATATAAACCATGATATTATGTATTTATATACACAAATTTTGAACATATTTAAATATAAAAATATAGATTATGTGTTTTTATATGTAATACATGCTATATATACTTCTATCTTTAATAGAATACAACTATTCCACATTAAAAATACATCTAAAATTCTGTATTCTCTGTGGTTTTTGCTATTCTGGCCCTGGGAATTACAGGCATCATTCCCCCCACCTTATTTCCTAGGGATTCTGTGGCCTGAGCCCACCACCCACAGTTCAGCCCACAGCCAGGCTGGCTGCCTCCTCCCACAAATCCTCTTTTTCTTTCTTTCTTAGGTTTTCTGTTCCTGATAAAATTGTTATTCCAGTTTGCAGCTCTTCCTAAATGACTTGCAGAAGGCAGTGACAGGTTGCAATTTTAAATCCACTTAGCTGGGGTTTTTTGTGAATAATCCTGTTTGACAGGCTTTCCTGCCCTCCCTCCCTGTCATTAGGCACGGCTGCAGCTCCGGCTGTGCCGGGAGCAGGGGAATTGGTTTGGTTGGGGGCACCAATGGGAGAGGGGGAGATTTTCAGCTACTGCAGCCGAAACAGCAACAACAGAACTGCTGTCTGGAATCCAGCTGAAAAGCAGTTTGATTTGTTAGATACCATGAATATCTATTAATTAATGCTTGAACTGACATTTCAGTATTGTACTCGAGTAACTTGCTCTGTGCAAAGTTGTAATTTTATTCATATAGTTTTTAACAATGATCTATTAGATACTATGAATCTCTTTTTTGTTAGTGCTTATGTTAATGCTTTCCAATAGCAGGGATGGGGCAGCCACAGCTTCTCTGGGCAACCTGTGCCAGGGCCTCAGCCCCTCCAGGGGAGAATTGCTGCCCTGTGGTTGTGGGGACAGCCCGCAGAGCCGAGCGTGGCCGCAGCTGCCCTCGCTCGCTGCGGCGGGTGGGACCCGGCAGGGCCGGTGCAGGGATGGTCTGGGGCTGCACAGCTCTGCACGGGGGGCTTGCCCTGCAGCCAGCGCTCTGACACGCTCGGGAGGGTGCTGGTGTGAGGAGCCGGCTCAGCACGGGCGCTCACTGCTCACCCACGGCGAGGAGGGGCTTTGGGCAGCTGGCTGTGGCTCCGTGAGTGACATCCCTGCTGAGTGCTCCCTGGGGGTGCCAGAGTCAGCAGGGATGAGCCCAGGGATTTGCATTTGATACCGTTATGGAAGGAAGCTATTCAGTAAAACCTGACTTTTCCACTGGGAATTTGTGCATGTATTCCATTTTCAGTGTTGATTCACAATAAAGTTGGGCTCTCAAGGACAGAGCCAAGTCCATCAGTGTACAAGAGTTATTTCCTCCTCAGGCCTGGGCCTCTTTGTCTCCCTTTGCCCAAGCTCAAGCCCCCCAGGTCAGTGTGTGCTCCCTCAGACACGTCTCACACAGCCCTGCAGCGCCCAGGGCACGGCCAGAGCTGTCACTGGGGGGACGACACGGGGCAGCAGTGGCACCGGGGCTGTGAGGCCCTTGCCTTGCACACACAGTTGCCAAGCCTGCTGGTGGGACAAGCCCTGGGCACTCCTCTCTTCCTGCCTCAGGCTGTGGCCAGCGCAGGCATGTCCTGTGGGACAGCCCTGGCCGAGATGCTCTGTGGCACCCCAGGGCCTGGAGTGTCAGCTGGGCACAGGGTCCTCACAGAAAGCAGCAGCAGGACCAACCCTTGGAGCCAGGGAGCTCCACCAGCCCCAAACCATGTGCCAGGCAAGATAACACGATGCAGGAGAGCTGTTACTGGGGCCGTGCCTTTCTTCTCGAAGTTTGCTTCCTCGATCAAGCCCCTGCCCTTCCAGAAGCACTGCCAAGACCGTGACATTTTATTGCATATGGCCTCCATTGTGCCAGTGCCCTTTCCAAGCCAAAAAGTTCAGTCTTTTCACGTGAGAGCTTTTGACAGGAATTTTGAATAGGCTGGAATGAATGTGGTGAACACTGTAATAACAGCTGTTAGCTTTAGCCTGCCTGAACCACGCACTGCACGCATTTGCACTGTTGTGTCCCTTCATGTTGGAGCAGTCTGGAAAAATTAATTTATTTAGCTTTTTATTGATTAGTTTAAAAGGTTTTTGCTTACCCTGTGCTCTGCAAAAGATATAAAGCCAGTTATTTTGAAAAACTAATGGGATTTTTCAAATTGTAACAGACACGTTTATTGCCATCGTATTTAAGAACAATTTGCCTCACACCTAATTGTCCAAGTAATCGGCACACACGACACATTCACTTCGAGATGTTTATTATTCTGGAGGCGAGAGAGGGAAATAAAAAAATAACCTCCTGTTGCCTTTTAATTGCTCATTTCCTGCTCGAGACAGCAAATGCCATTTGGCTGCTACAGGAGAGATAAATGGGCGGGCCAGGTTCTGCCTCCACCGAGGAGCCAGAGCTTTGTTCATTAGTACAGAACCAAACGGAAAAAATAATCATTAGGAAAGCAAGCCAGAGGTAGCATTTCTTAAGCAAGGAATAAATGCAGATTATTTCCTCCAAATGCATAAAGGTTCCAGAGCCACCTCTTGTGGCACTAATTGATTCAATTCCCCTGTGCTGCTGCTGAGCAGATGGGTTTATCCTTCTGCTTCACACCAGAGGCTTGGAAACAGAGTGGATAAAAGCTCTGGCCTTTCCCCTCGAGTGCAGCTCTGGTTTAACAGGGATGAGGGGCTGGTCTGCCCCGACAGTTCTGGCTTTACCTATGGAAGTTCATTCCTGACCTATTGTTTACATTTCATCTATAATTCATTTTCTTTTAAAAAGCTGGTTTCCCTGCAGTTTTCCTGGGCTGATTAAATGTCTGAGATTCGATTAAGGGCAAAATATCAAGTCGAGACCGTTTGTGAGGTTTCAGCTGCAGGATGGTGCAAATATCACACAGAATAAGCAGCGAGGTGGCACAGCTGGGAGAGCAGGAGCAGCTCCTGGGGCAGGCAGGGGCTGGGAGCAGCGGGAGCAGCGGGAGCAGGAATCCCAGCGGAGTGTGAGCCGTGCCGCCGGGGTGCTGCTGTTTTGTGAGGGGAACAGCGCCCAGGAGGTGCCGGTGCCGTGACTCCATTCGCTGGGACCTGCTGCTGCTTTCTCACACCCTCCCTGCATCTCCCTTCCTCCCATGCTCTGCTGCAGCTGCCGGAGATGTCGGGGTGGGCAGCGGGCACCGGGCCGTGTCCCACACCCCACACGCTGAGCTGCCCGGGATGGGCTCCTTTGGGGGCCAGGATGTTGCAAATGGCAACACATGGAGAATTCTGCTCGGCTTTTATCCCCAGCCCGGGCACAACGAGGACTTTTTATCTCCACAGCTCCAAGGCAACAGTGCATGGCACAAAAAGCTGTGTTAGATCCAGCGATACCACGGAATCATGGAGCACCCTGAGCTGGAAGGGACCCGAATGGACCACCAGGTCCAGCCCCTGGGTGCTGTGGGCTGGACCCTCGGTGTGAGGGTGGCTGCCGTGGTGCTCTCTGGCAGGGCAGCACAAACAGCCTATGTGCAGCCTCTCAACATTTTTAGCACAATGCCATGAGTGTATTTTTGTTTATGTTATAAAATCTCTGCCTTTAATTTGGGTCTGGAATGGGTTTTAGATTCAGTTATATTTAAAAATGAAAAGAAGAAGACCCTACAAACAAGCTGCTTCTCCTCATTCAGAACTGGTAGTCAGGGAATCAAAAATGAAGGTCCGGTTTTAAACAACATTCAACACCCTGAACTAAAGAGCTTAACCTGCTGGGTTTACCAGAAAGATCATTATAGTATTAGATTACAGCTTACCTGGGTAGCACAGCAAAAGTGATAAACCAAGTGACTGTTGGAATTGACCAGCTCAGTGTCTCGTGCTCTTTATTGCAGAGGTCCAGCACTGAACAACCCCATCCTGGCGGGGCAGGGACCCATCAGCCTTTATCCATCTTGTGCAAGATGTGATGAATCACGTCCTGGGCCAGGAGGGGACAAAGCACGTTTGAATCAGCAACAAATCCTCGAGGTACTGAGGTAGAAAAGACATTGAAATCCAAGGAATATCTGAATCCCAGACTGGTTTGTGTTGCAAGGGGCTTTCAAGCTCATCCAGTCCCACCCCCTGCCATGAGCAGAGACATCTTCCACTGTACCAGGCTACTCCAAGCCCTGTCCCACCTGGCCTTGAGCACTGCCAGGGATCCAGGGGCAGCCACAGCTTCTCTGGGCACCCTGTGCCAGGGCCTGCCCACCCTCACAGGGAACAATTCCTTCCCAATCTCCCATCCATCCCTGCCCTCTGGCAGTGGAAGCCATTCCCTGTGTCCTGTCCCTCCATCCCTTGTCCCCAGTCCCTCTGCAGTTCTCTTGGAGCCCCTTTAGGCTCTGGAATGGGCTCTGAGCTCTCCCTGGAGCCTTCTTTTCTCCTCATACCTCCCGCACCCGGGAGGGCTCAGGCAGCACAGAAGGTGACGGCAGGAACAGAGCCACGCTCTGGCCGGACCCACTGCACTGTCCCCAGCGCCACCGTCCCTGTCCCGCCGAGCAGCCCCCCGAGCGCCCCTCGAGCCCCCCCGCCCGGGCGGTCCCTGCC
>VZTJ01000237.1:468823-487997 GCA_013397795.1 Orthonyx spaldingii
GGCGGGCGCCACCTGCTGCTGCCGGGCCGGGCGCGGAGCGGGCGGCGCTGGGGACCCGGCGGGAGCGGGGCGGGGACGGTGCCACACGCCTGTTTTGGGGGTAAATTCTTGGCAAAATGACTCCCACTGCCCCCGGGCCACCTCCGAGCGTCTCACGGGGCGGGAGCAGCCGGGTCTGTTCAAAAGGAAACCAGCAACTCCAAAAATTTGGGGTTCTTTCCCAATCCCACCAGCTGATGGCATTTAACTCCTTCACGCTGAGAATTTCACCATAAATGGCAGGAAGGCGGCCAGGGAAGAGCGTTTTTTGTGTCTGTTCCTGCCCTTGGATGCTGCCGTGACCAGAATCCCTGCAGGAGTCACTGACCCCGCTGGGCTGGGGGTGACACGCCAGGGACACTCTGCTCCGCTCCGGCCGTGGATCCACAGCCGTGGGCACCGTGACCGTGTCCTGACCGGGAAACACCCCCACGGGGCTCTGTCCCTTGGGCCAACACCCCTGGGCTGTCCTGGCTCCATGGAGAGGGAAGCGGGAGTGAAGGCAGTTAGCCGGGATTTTGGGAAGGAACGGGAGCGGGGCCGGGCGAGGGGCAGCAGAGCCATGGGGACACGGCAGCTGCCACCAGAGCCCCGAACCACGACCTGGCAAATGCAAAGGGTCCTGCAGAGCCGCCTGCAGCAGCATCTCCCTGCGCGGTCCGTGCGCTGCCCGTGCGGAGACGGGGGTCCCTTGGAGCCGTCCTGCTCCATCCCCACCGCCCCGGGCACAGCCCTTGCTCTCACACGTCTGTCCAGGATGCGACAAGCAGCACTTGGGGTGCTGGGTGGTTTTTCTCCCCCCACGCCGCGTTCGCAGCCCTCGGAGCCCGGCCGCTGCTGCCTCGCCGTGGCTCTTCGCCAAACGTTAACCACACGGTATAAGACTTTTATATTTAGCCAGTGCAGAGACAATATCGCCGACTTAAAAATAGGTGTAAATGAGGCTGCGGCTCTCACAGACGGCTCTGGGGTGCACAGGAGGGGCCGAGGCCGTGCTCGGCCACCATGCAGGGCAGTGTTTGTGTGGTACCCACCACCATGGACCAGTGCCAGCACCAAGGCCAAAGCCACCTCTGCCCTCGCACATCTGGGTTGGCGCCGAGCCCTGCTGGGTACTGAGGCTGGGGCTCTCACGGCAGCCCGTCGGGAAGGTAGCCCCATCTTCCCAGGTGCTCCGTTCGGGTCCTGCCCGGCTCTCGCAGCCCCAGTGCCACCCCAGCACCCTGCGGGAGTCTGCGCCGCGCAGTCACCATGGAGATGCCGGCAGCTCCGGGCCCGTCCTTGGGGGGAAATGCAGAGAAGAGAAAGGCTGCTTTGCGGCAAAATTATTAGCAATAATTTTTATTTCTATTTAAATTATTATTTTCGTTCATCCCGTCTTGTTCTTCATAGATGCTGGTGGATACCCATCCCAGTGCTGCGCTGGCTGGGCTCTGCCCAGCACAGAGCCAGTGTCACCCGCCGAGCCAGGCGCTGGCTCTGCTCTAGCACGGGACACTTGGCAGCTGTGCCAGTGACAGACTCAGCCCAGCTGTGCCCGTCCCTCTGAGCCCCTGCTCCCTGAGGCAGCTCCCAGCCCTCAGGCTCCAGAGGCTGCTCAGGAGGGGAAGCAGCCAGGGCCAGCCAGAGCTCCTTCACAGGCTGTGCTTCCCATAGAGGGGGTGAATCTCTAAGACAGGTTTCACAGCGATTACCTCTGCTTGGAAAGTTCTGTCAGGGGATTTCACAACCCTCCCTGGGCCACCCCCACTCCAAGGTATTTCAGTGAGGAGCTCACCCTGGGTATTTATCCGAGTCTCCAGTGCCATGACACCTACACGGGGGATATCGGACTGCAGCGGCTATGGAAGGGGAACACACCACTCACTATGTGCTGTGCTAAACACAGTGAGCATCCGAGTCAGGATGAGACCAGCTCCATGTAATAATGACAGATGTCATTCTCTGTCCACCCTTTGAAGGAGATCATGCTGCCTTGAACTACCCAACACAGTTCCTGGGCTGCTCCTGGGATTCTGAGGGGACCGAGAGTGTAAGTGGCACTTGCAAAACAACCTGTTGTTCCCACAACTCCCTCACTGCAGGAGACAGATCAGCTTTGGAAGGCATGGGCCCACCAGAAACAACAAGCTCAGCTGTTGCCAAGCGTCTGTGAGTGGTGGGCAGAGGCACCAGGCACTCGCAGTACCTGAGACACTGGAAGCCAAGGGATGCATCACCATTCCCACAGGGACCGAAACCCCTCCGCACTGAACGATGCTTTGTCGTGTATTTGTAAACTGACTTGTGATACATTATTTAGGAGCTCACATCATAAGACCATCATTCTTTTAGTGGGCTTAGGAAATTGTTAAGATCAGGAGGAGCAATACATCATCTTTCCAAAAATAAAACACCTCATGATTTTAATGTGACTTCTTGTTGCTGACACACGTGAACAGCCCATGATACCAGAGCCTGTCCCTTACCCTGCCGGGGTTCTGAGAGAACGTGACATTTACCCTGCTCCATCCCAGTGGATTGCCTTTCACATCGGATCGCTGTTTGCTGACTGTGCTGCTAGAGCTCTGATTTGCATTTCCCAAACATCACGACTCCTTTCTCAGCCCGTTCCGCCCACCTCGTTTGGCGGCGCTGATGCTGCCGCTGCCGTGCGCGCTGCAGGCTCTGCGCTCCCGCGCCGGCATCAGGCGAGTGCTTTGCACGGTGTCCCTTCCCCTTGCTCGGACACAGCTTTGGTGTCCCTCCCCTGCCTGTGACCTTGCGTTACCCCCAGCACTCCCAAGGGTTTCCTCCCTCTGCTGCCCGGGAGCTGGTGCCCACAGCCTCTGCCAGGCCCCACAGCTCCCAGCCCTGCTGTGCTGGGCTCTGCCCACCTGAGTGCAGGGAAAGCAGAGGTCAGAAATGGAATGGCTGGGAAGAGCTGGGAGCTGCCAGCACCATGCCCAGCCCATCCTGGGGAGTGCAGGGGGCTGCTTGTGGCATGTGAAATCCAGCACCAAGGTTTGATTCCAGCCTGCAAGTTTTCCTGGCAGAGCTGCTGCTTCTCATGAAGCTCAGCTGGAGATCAGCAAAACCCAGGATGTTTCTAAGCAGGAGAGGCACAAATCCTTCAGTTGTGCTAAGTGGGACTTGCCTAAACCAGCAGTGGGTTTGTGTCTGCGAAGGTGACACAGAACTGCTTTGACATCTCCTTGCCTCAGCTCCTTACAGCTCTGACATATTTTCCCTGAATTTTTATAAATAACAAGTGCAGAACACACCGTGGTTGTAGGGAACTGGCTCTAGCAGCAAATCTCCCCTAATGGTTTCAGCTCCTGTGGGAAGAGGGATTCTTATCCCTCAATGCATTTGCTAAAGAAGCTTTGCTAAGATATAAAATTAAGCTACTTTTTTTTCTTTTTAAATGGTACTAATCAGCTTAACACCGTGAAAGACACCATGAAGAAGTTGCTTTGTAATTTTAGAAAACCTCGAATCCTGACCTCACTGTGGAATTACCCCAGGGTGCCGTCTCCAAAGCTGTGCACCGGCAGTGGGAGGGGAAGGAGATGTAGAGGGACACATTGTCCTTCCCAGTCCTGCTGGACATTCCCTGGGTGGGGGTCCCCATGGACCCAATGCACCTGGGATGGACGGGGGACCCCAAGACAGCACCCAGCACCCCGGGGTGTCCCCCCAGCCCTGGGGGTCCATCAGAGCTGAGCTACCTGCTCACAGCCACGGGAAATGTTTCATTGCTGAATTTGGAATTTCTCCAGAACAGGTTTTATGGTGAGGCACATCAGTGCATAAAGGGTTGTGTCCTGGTCCTGGACTGTTTGATTCTGGTATAAACAGATAATCTGTTTCATTTAAGGAACGTTTGCCCATAATTATTCCTTCCCGAAGTTTGGACACGAGCTTCTGTGTGCTTCCAGCTCCCTGTCCTGGATCACAGCATGGATCCCGTCCATCAGCTGCAGCATCGCTCTGGGAACAGCCTGTGCACTGCAGCAGCTCCTTGGTGGCCAGCAGGGGAAAAAACCACCCTGGTGCTTAAATAAACCTGCAGATAAATATGGATATTGCAAGGGAGCAGCACCCACCCCCTCCTGCGCTGCTCCAGCCCTTCCATATGCATTCCCAGCTCCTGGAGTATTTATAACCCCTGGATTTGTGCATCTCTGGGAAAGCACGAGGCTGGTGCCAGCCCCTTGCTGGGTGCAGGGCTGGGGGCAGCAGGGCTCAGGACTGACCCGGAGAGGCTCTGCCAGGGTCAGTGCAGCTCTGGCAAAGTCTCTGCAGCCCACTCGGGAACAGCTCTCTCCCGGTGTGTGAAATCACATTTCCAGAAAAAGGGATGCTGTTGCAAGTGTCTGGGAAGCACAAGGTGCAGGAGCAACTCTTTCAGAGATTGATTTCAAGCCCCAGGCAGTGAATGCCCCGGCAGAGCTGAGATGCAGCAGCTCAGAGACATGTGGAAGGGAAGGGAGAAAAAACCAAGAAAGAAATACACCCAACAAGATTTCTGCTTCCTTAGGAGGTTATAAATGTGGTCTTTGGAGGCCCAGGGATGCTGATTAACTTGCACAGGCAGACAAAGACCCTGACATCAATTAAATACTGCTGATGAGGTGAGGTCAATAGTAATTATAACCCGCTCATATCTTCACACATTAGAGACATGTTTAATCTTTTTATTGAAAAGCTTTTTACTGAAATTAAGTAGTATGATAATTTCCTGCAGTGTCCTGTTTCTAATTAAGTCGGTGGAAAGACAGTGGATCGCACTTCATCAGCTCTGCTTCTGTCAAGTTCCTGCTAAAGAAATACTTTTAGGACTTGTTTTGTGCTTTGCCTGTTTGTTTTATTTTTTTAAAAAAAAATGTCTTTTAAATGGCTTTGAAAAGGGAGCTCACACTTATATCAGTATTTATACACCGTTCCAACATGAGCCTCGGAGCCAATGGCCGCGACCATAGACAGCCGTGCTTCTGTTTTCCAGGGCAATCCCTGCTCTGCGTGTTTCTGGCTTTGTCCGATGCTCCCTGAGCTCCCAGGGGAACTGGCGGTGGGAACCGGAGTGCCAGGCTGGGTCAGGAGGAATGTCCTGCCTTGGAGCTGCAGAGGGAGCTGTGGCTTCCACCGGCACAAGCTCTGCCTCCCGAGTGCCTCGTACACGGCAGCTTCGCTCCGGGGGCTGCCCAGGGCAGCTTTCAGCCCCCAGTGCAAGCCCAGTAAGGAAAATCATGATTTTTCCTGTCTGGGGACGTGCTGCATGCCCGGGGGAACGGCATCACCGGGTGCCATCGAGGACTGAGATGGGCACGGGTGTGCCAGCTCCTGCCACCAGTGCTGGGTTCTGAACAAGTGACTGTGCCGGAGGTGTCACCCAGCTCTGTAAACTCCCTGTGAAACCTTACACCCCTTAACCCAGGCGGTTCGGAGAGAACACAGGGGCTGAATATAGCTCTGGAGCAGTGACAGAAGCAGGGTTTGGGAAGAGACTTGAAGGGAGGCTGGGAGAGCTGGAGAGGGGGCGGCCGCCAATTCACGCTTCGCTGTCGGAGCTGGAAGAGCATCCAGGAAAGGCCCCGCGGCTCCTCCTGCACACCCCCGGCTGGGAACGATCCACAGCCCCTCTCAGCACCAGCCTGGGGTCGCCGTGGGGCTCAGCTCTGAGCTGGGCTGGGCTGGGCTGGCATCGCCGTGGGGCTCAGCTCTGAGCTGGGCTGGGCTGGGCTGGCATCGCCGTGGGGCTCAGCGCTGAGCTGGGCTGGGCAGGAGCAGAGGCCACGGAGGGGAAGGGCTGTGGGCAGTTCTGGGTGCCAGCCGGGAGCAGGTATGGGCAGCTCTCATGTCCCCTCCTCAGCTCCTTTTCCAGAGGCTGTGGAGGGGTTTGTCCAAAGCTCCTGTTAGCTCATGCAGTGGCAGGAACCATCTGTTGTCATCACCTTGAGCATCACTGCTCATGCTGTGGGTGCAGGAGAATCAGGGGCTGTGCTGGCGCCCCGGGTTTGGGACTGCTGCAGTGATGCCAGGCCACATCAGGCCTGGTGGCATCACCCTGGGGTTGCTGGTCGTGAGGGAGAGTCCCTGCTCCCACAGGATGGGCCTGCTCTGCCCACCACGAGCTCCTGTACCTGAGCTGGAGACGCTGCAGCTCACACACACTGGGCTGGAGCTGGCGGCCCCCCGGCATCCCTGGGACCCACACGTTAGGATGGGCTAATGTGGTTTTTGGATCGTGCTCATTTAATGGTCACTTGGCACCAAGACAAATGTATTAGATCTGCCAGGGAAAGTTTATATCCCAGTTAAGTGGCTTTCACAGAGAGCTGATGGAGTTAGTGCTTCTGACTCAGTGCTTTGCTGCCCCACACTTCCCATGTGGTTTGGGGTATCCCCACCATTCCTTGCCACCCTTCTGTCCTGATGGCAGTATTGCCTGAGGCCAGGGGGCAGCTGGGGGAGAAGCAGGTTCTAAAGGCACGGAGGCTCAGATACAACAGTGACCAGAGGGATCAAAAGGCTTGTGGTGGCTTTGGTGACCCCTAGGAGAGGCAGGGAGTGCCCAGCCAAGCTCAGGCCATCCTGCAGGGGAAAATGGCAGTGCCAGAGCCTCTTCCCCTCTCAGAGGTATCTCTGCCACCTGCCCAAAGAAGCACCTCATTCAACTGGATACGACATGTGAACAGCTCTACCGGTTTGGAGTTGATGAAAATGAGCACCACACCTAAATCCCTTTCAAAGTAGAGACCTTGGAAACCACTGAAGCCTGACACACCTCTCCAGGTGTTATGTAAAGTAACTGTTCACAGCACGAGCTGACAAATACCATGTACAATATCTAATAATTAGATGGCACTGAAATATGACTCATTTTCAGTGATTCCATGTGGATGTTTATACCCTTACAATGATACCGGGAAAGAAGAGCAGAAGCCTCTGGAGGAGCCCGGGCCTGGCGTGTCCCTATCCCTGTCCCTGTGGGTGGCTCTGGGGTGCACAGCTCTGCTCAGCCCCAGGCAGGGCAGAGCCCCCAGCCGGGTCTGCAGCCAGCCTCACATCGTGCTGCGGCAAGAGGGGAGCTGTGGCTGCTGCTGGAAGCACCCTGGCTCCAAAACCCATCTGGGAACCTTCGTGCCTCAGCAAGGCTCCTCTGGGCAGCCTCTGTTCCTGCCCTGTCACCTGTGCAGCTTCAGATCTTCAGTCTGGTATTTAATTACAGGTGGAGCTGTCAGCGGGGTTAGTCACAGCACAGTGCTTCAGCCTGGGGTTTGCGCTCACTGGCTGCATCAGGCAGGACCAGTGGTGTGGCTGGCGAGGCATGGGAGCATTTTGCAATCTGCAGATTGTTCCTGGGGTTTGCTGTGTACATCCTGTCACAAGTTAACTGGAGTTTATCTTAGTCTGAGAGGCAAATTCTTCTGCTTGCTATTTTAAACAGTTCAGCCAAAGAGGCAAAGCAAAGCCCAGAACGCAGCCCCTCAACTCTTGGTGTCGGATGCTGATGAGGACAGTGGGGCTGAGTGGCTCTGGCTCCTCTTTCCTTCTGGAAGTTTCCCACCAGTGTGAACTTACTGATGCTTCTGGATCTGCTCCTGAGCCTTGTGGATACAGGGGCTTCATGGCGAAGAACAAAGGCCCCATCTGTGCACTGCCAGGGCATTGTGTTTTCTGCCTCCCCATGTTTTACAGGAAAGTATCAGGAATTTGTGTAAATTACAAGTGTATCTTAGAGTTTTAGGGACATGTGCACATGCACATAGTTACACACACACACACACACACCCCTTAGATCCATCTGTGTGTGGCTGATGGTGTATTTTTAGATGTGGTGTAAATTGATCCTGTTCATGAGCTCTGGTCAGTGTGAATTGATCAAGAAAAGGAACAACCTGAAAGTTTGTGTTTCTGTACATTCAACAGAGGAGATTAATTTCTGAGGGTTTACTTTGGAATGCCCTCCTGGACTGAGGGTAAAAGCAGGTGAAAAGCCAGGGCCACCTGTGGTGCCACGCTGTGTCACACCAGCAGCTCCCAGTGGTTTAGGAGACGTTCCTGACTGCCCGGCAGCCGGAGCCCCGGGCTGCTGCAGGGCTTGGCTCTATTTTGGGTGCAGGTAACTATACTTAGGGCTGAGTCATCCCTTCAGTATCAGTTACAGGAGAGCTCAAATGAGCAGAGCTGGTGGCCAAAGCCGGTGGCGAAGGACTGGAGCCAGCCTGGAGCCTCTCTGGCAGTGGCAGCAGCCGTGGATCCATCCGGCAGGGACAGCCCTGGGCCCTTCTCCCTGGCTGAGCCCAGTGTGGGGCCAGGGGCTCAACTGCAGCTGGCAGCTGGGAGGTGGGTGCTGCCACTGCCCCAGCTCCATCCCTGCTGGGGGCAGGGCACCCAGGAGTCCCCACAGGGGTTTAAAGGCCACATCCCTTCCTTGATGTCTCCATGGCCTGGGATGCTACAGACAGCTGCCAAATTCAGCCAAAAATTCAGGTCTGCTTCCTTATGTACATCCATAAACAGCACCTACTTACACAGCCATTCACTGGGGAATGGGATTCGCTGGGACTCACTGGTATTTAACCTCTCGTGGTTGTGGCAGCCTGTTGGTGATCCTGGAGCCAAAGCAGCTTTCGGAGCACTCAGTAAGGAACATGCCCGAGGGGCTGTGGCAGTGCTGGATCCCACTGGTGTGGCACCAGCATTGCCAGCACACAGCACTGAGAAATGTTTCCCGTTGCAGATTTATCCCCATGCAGAAAGGGAAGGGTAGAGAACATTTTTGTTGAATCACAGCCAAACAGACAAGTCAGTTCCTCCATCTGCTCCCCGGGAGGGTTTGGCTGTTGATTTGCCTCCGTGGGTCTCTCTGGACCTGTTCACTCTGGGTTCTACAGGACACCTGTGGGTCAGGTTTCTTCTGATTTTTTTGCTGTTCTCGGTTGTCTCAATCAAGTGACACTTTGCCCACAGTCTGAAGGAGAGGAAACAACTCAGAAACAAGGGAACATCTTGGTGAAAAGCTGTTCTGATGGTAGCAAGAGCTGGCTTGAAAACCCAGAGCTTTATTCTGAGTCAAGTACCTTAAGTAATATCTGAATATTGGCATAATTTGTTTTTAAAAGCATTTAACTTTATTTTTAGTGCACAAATGTCAAGGTGAATGACAGATTTTCAATCTTCCCTTGGCTCCTCCAGCTCTGTGCCCAAAGTTCCCCTCCATTACCCTCCGAGGGGCAGGAGCCCCTCCATGGGAGAGGAGGAGGAGGAGGACACTGCACCCCCTGGGGCCAGGAGGTGACCAAGTGGGGGGTGATGGGATGGGGGTGATCAGGGGTGATGGGATGGGGGGTGCTTGGGGTGATGATACTGGAGAGGGCAGGGGGAGGAAGCAATTCTCTCCCAGCTCTCTCCCTTCCCCAAAGGACTTTGTTTTAAAACAAGTAGTCTTTTAAAAATCTAGGGCAAGTCAGCCTTCTGCCAAAATTAGTCTTTGTGCAAGAGCATGAGAAGGAATTTTAATGGGTAGCTGGTATGTGGGGACGAGGGGAATGACTGCTTTTACTATCTAAATGCTGTTTAAATAAGGCTGTAACATCAAACAGCTTTGCCACGCTCGCAGCTCTGTTTTACAGGAAGCATCACTGCCACCGCTCACAAATACACAAGAATGTTAAACAACAACTTTTTATTTGTGCCAAACGTGTCCTGACACATTGCTGAGGAGGAGGAGAGCTGCAGTGCCAAGGGAGCATGGGCAGCACCGGGAGCCTGCTTCCCTCTGGCCTGGCAGCTGTCCCTGCATTGGAAACTGCTACAAACCCCTGAAACGCCTTTGCTCCTGTTGGATTTGCCCAGTTGCAGCCGAGGGGAGCAGGGAGAGGTGAAACCCATCCTGCTGCACCCATCTGGGTTCTGGGGCCCTGTACAGTCAATGTATGACTGAACTACTCTGGTGTTTTTACTGAGGACATCAAAACTCAACAGTCTGCTAAGAATTTAACTTCTGTAGAGTCTTAAAAGTGCTCTTTAATTCTGAAATTAACAATAACATAATATTTGGTACAAAAACTGTTATAATCCCCAAGAGCTTCTCCCAGCTGGGTCCCAGAGAGACCAAGTCCTTGTCCGTGGGTCCCCGGGCTGTGCCCCAGGCCTCTGGCACGTTCATTTGGGGTGCCTGGCTGCGTGCAGGACCATCCCTTCCCCTTCTCTGCCAGTCCCTTGGGTCTGTTTGGGTAATACCAAGGGTGCGTGTCCCCCTGCCTCTGCACAGCCCCTCCACACCTCCATGTGGCCCCAGGACCCGACACTTGCCCCAGCCCGCTGAGCCTGCTGCTGGCTCCACGGCTGGGTCATTCTCCGGCTGTCTTAGAGAAAAATCAGTTCCCTACAAAAGGCCATTATTCACAGTGGAAGGAAATGCCTTTGTGACCAAGGAGCCTGGCTTCCACAGGGAAATCTCTGTCAGTACACGCCTGAATGCTGGCACAGCATGGGGCACAGCCCTGCCACCCACCAGGAACCAGCCTGGCCTTGAACGCTTCCAGGGCAGGGGCAGCCACAGCCTCCTGAGAAACCTGTGCCAGGGTTATACCACCCTCATCATAAAAGTTAGGACCTGGTTTTGATTAAGAATCGAACCAGAGTGAGGCTGTCGCCCTGCTGGGGAAGGTTCCTGGGAGCAGCAGAGCTCTTTCTGAAGGATTTCAGTCCATCCCAGGTCATTGGCACAGCTCGGGGAGGAGGGTGCAGGACAGATCCTGGTGCTGCTGCATGGAAGAGCCATAAACTGAATTGAGAAGTCTTCTATGAATTATTTACATAAACAGCTCTGCTGTTCCTTGGCTGTAGGGGAATGCCAGGAAGGGTAAATGGTGTTTCCAGCACTTTAAATGAGAAGATTTTCTGATGATCACTTAGGGATGCAAGGATGCTCCCATGGGCTGGCAGCAGTCACTCGGGACCCTGGGCATGGGTTTCCTGGTGGGAGTCTCTGCCTGGTTCTCATTTGGGATATCCAGCTTGTATTGGGGCTGCAGGACACGGTGCTGGCGGCTGTGGGAGGCCATGGGTCACTCACAGAGGGGTAACACCACACCCCAGGGAGCACTGTGCATGGGCATGTGCCCCGGGGGATATAAATACACCCACCACTTCTCTGTCCCCTTGGTGCCTCACACAGAGGCACTGCTAGTGCTGGTGACACCCACACCCAGCTGCCACAGAACAGAGCAGCCGCCGGCTGTTCCTGTCACTGCCGCAGCCACAGCCCAGCCCCAGCGGCACCGAGCAGCCCCGAGCCTCTCCTGCCTCACCCCAAAACCCCAACACCCCAACCCACCGAGCAGCCCCGAGCCTCTCCTGCCTCACCCCAAAACCCCAACACCCCAACCCACCGAGCAGCCCCGAGCCTCTCCTGCCTCACTGCGGCCAGGCCCAGCCCCGTGGGGATGCCAGCCTGGGCTGGGCACCAGCTGCCCACATCACTGCTGGTGGTGGCTTGGGGAAAACCCCACAGAATGTTCCTTCTGCCAGCGGCCTCTGGGCACTGCCCTGCTCCCAGCCCTGCCCAAGCTCAGCTCCATCCGGACAGCGACATTCCCGGCATCTCCCTCCCGCTCCCAGCGGAGCCAGGGTCTGGTGCTGCCAGCAGAAACCTCAGCTGCACAGTCTGAAACCCCCCATTTATTTAATTATTTACCCATTCCACCCACTGCCTCTTGCCACAGGCTGGTCTTTGCTTTCCAAATGCTGTAAATTACAGTTTAGACACAAGTATCCCCTGGGTCCATGCGCTGCCTCACCTCTGCCAGGGTCACACACCGCCTGTGCCCGCTTGGGCCAGGGTTAAAGGAAGCCTTTGTGGGTGGACTTGATTATCTTGGAGGCCTTTTCCAACATATATTATTCTGTGATTTTGTGGAACCAGAGATAAATGCACAGTCAGCTCAGATATAAAATCTGGTCTACACACATTGCCTGAGTCTGCTCATGTCAAACACAACCAGCCAGAGCAGGCCCCTGGACCTGCCTGACTTGAAGCATTTAAAGGTTTATGTGCTGAGGGAAGATGAGGCCTTTGGGCCTCAGTAGGTTTTGGAACGGAAAGGAAATTTTGGAAAAGCATGGAACAGCATGATTTGTTGAAGATGGAATTCATTTACTGGTAAGAAAATATAATTTTAATGGAATAATTTTAATGGGTAGCTGAACCATTTGCCTGAAGGGCAAAGATAAACAAAGAGGAAGAAAATTAAGAGAAAGGTAAATAAGTCTTAAATCAGGTGAAATCAGTGAAGTACCAATATGTACCTGCAGCCATCCCACATGATGAGGAAGGAACAGAACGAAACTGCACATGGTGTGAAGCTGGGGCAGCTGCAGGCAGCGAGACGAGACGATGGCATGGAAATACAACCCAACACAAAACCTGAAATACCTACATGGCAGGGCAGGCACAGCTAACAGAGAGGTGCCATGTTTTAATTGGATTTGTCATGTTAAGCTGTTTGGGAAGGAACAGACACTCAGCATCCTGCAAGGAAACCGACACAGCAGCCATTGCCTGAGGGGAAAAGGCAGTTTCTTTAGGACAGATTTAGCTTTGATCTGTACAGGGAGAGGGACTGGGAGCAGGTTCACCTCTGGCTGAATATTTGGAATGGGAGAGGGCTTGGAGTGGGTGGGAATGGGGCAGCAACTCAGCCTGCTGCCTCTGGAACTCCACAGGTATGACCCTTGCTTGTGCCACCTGTGGACATGCTGACCCCAAACATCAAGAAATCATGGAATCACAGAATCATGGAATGGCTTGGGTTGGCAGAGACCGTAAAGCCCATCCAGTGCCACCCCTGCCATGGCAGGGACACCTTCCACTGTCCCAGGCTGCTCCAAGCCCCATCCAGCCTGGCCTTGGACACTGCCAGGGATCCAGGGGCAGCCACAGCTCCTCTTGGCACCTGTGCCAGGGCCTCCCCACTCTCACAGGGAACAATTTTCTCCCAATATCTAATCTCTATCTACCCTCCTTCAGCCTAAAGCCATTCCCGCTTGTTCTGTCACCACGTCTCTACATGCCTCCTTTGTCTTTGAAGGCTAAGCATCACTCATTTATTCACATATTTTGATTCTCATTTGGTCTGCCTGGTTCCTCTCAAGGTTTCAAATTTTATATATTTTGCAAGCCTTTTATTATCTATTTTTAAAGACATATCACTGCCGGAAGAATCTCCTGGAAACACAAATTAACAACACAAAAGGCAGAAGGAGTGTTTCATAATGTTACTGGGGCGGCTCCAACACGAGTTACTCGGTGCGGTGGTGCAGCGCCAGCAACGCTGGGGCCGCACTTCTGCTGCCACTAAAAATAGTTGCAACTTCAAACCCAAATATATTTCTGTTCGTTAAAATTATAGACAAATAAGAGGGTTTTTTACTCTTTAATTAAAGCAGCTACACAACCTGAGTGTAAATAAAAGGTAGAATTCTCCCTGCAGATGTTGCAGTCAGATTTCACAACTGTTTACAAAAAAATTGGACTTAACAATACTAAAATCACAGCACACCAGAAAAATAAGCATTTTCACATATGCCCTTGGAACACGCAGTAATTCACAGCCACATGCCAAGTCATAAGTCCTATGTCTTCAAAGTATTTGAAATTGCTGTGCCCATACTGTGCCTGGAGCCCCACGTTCTTCCTCTCCCAAAAAGAGGAGGACACCAAGCTCAGGGAAGCTCCCCGTGCCCCTCCAGGGGCTCACACGGCCCTGTGCCGGGGTTTGGCTGCGGGGCCTCGCTGTGGAGCCAAACCCTCGTGTGTCCCTGGCGGGGACAGAGGCAGCGGATGCTCCGCAGCGCTTGCACGAGGGCTGGCAGCCACCAAACAGCCCTGCAGGGCCCCCAGCCCCTTCCACACGGGGCCCGGGCTGGGGACAGGGCTCACCAGCACACCCAGAGCACCCTCCTGCCAAAAGCAGGGCCAGGTGCTGCTCATTCCCCACCCGGCCCATGAGTTCACTCATTTGGTGTTATGTGAAGTGGATTAAAACAAAAGCATCCATGGAGCATCCATGCTATGCAAATGTACAAACTGGCAGCAGTTCACGTGTGGGTTTTGTACTGACTTCATGTTATGTTAAAGATATGTAAGAGTTACTGGGCATAAATGGGAAAAAACATTAACCCATGAGCTGCAGGAAGCAAATCCAGCTCATGAATGACAATGGGTGTTGGCGTGGATTTGGCAAATGCTAAGCTCTAAATAACTGTTTACTTCAAACTTTGTGGTATCTAAAATGAATGATTTGTCCCCCCAAACATACCCAGGGGGAAAATAGGTTACAAGCATGACCACAAAACCAGAACAAGTTTAATCTCATTTGCTAGTCAAAGATTGTCCAGCATGAGGGAAGGTGGAACTTTTAGGTGGTCACAGCAGTGAGATAATGAGCTGAATCTGTCCCTAGCAATCACAACCTAGCAATCAGTTGTCACTGAATATTAATTAGCAGCCCAAAGACCAGAGCTGCAGCTGCATTCCCTTTGCATATTGGATGGATTAGAAATGCCAGGTGAGTGGCTCACGGAAAGGACTCTTCAACTACACTCACCTGTGAGGTTTATGGATAATCACAGGGATCACCTTGGGTCCCTAGTGCTGGTGGACTGATTGCCTTCCACAAATACATCATAGAAAGGATCAGTTTAATGACAGACTCGGAGTTCCCCAGGAGCTCACGGCTCCAGCCCTCACTCTGCCTGGGTGCCCAATCCCCCTGCTGACCAGCATTCTCTTGGGTGGGACACCCAACACATGGTTCTGGCATGTTCCAGGTAAAAAGGAGGTGTGGGAGCAGACAGGAATTTGATGGGATTTTGCAATGGCTTCGGCTACCCCATGCCAAATACAGCAAGGCTCAAAAACCGAGCAGGAGCTCTACAGGAGGTGGTGAGGCTCAGCCCCAAGTCCCAGCAGGATTCAGCGGTGGCTGTGACAGCTCAGCGTGTGCAGCTGGGAGTCACACAGGGCGTGGAGGAGGTGTTACCTCTGCAGGGCACAGGAGCTGAGAGGTGGAAAATGAGCTGCGTGTAAAACGTGTTTAATGACCCTGCTCGGCGTGCGCCGGGGAAGCTGCAGGTGCTGCCTCCTGCCACGGCTGCTCAGCAGTGACAGGGACCTTCACGCTCTCAGGTGTCCGTGCAGACCTCGGCGATGAGCTGGTGACTCCCTGGCCACCTGCACCGTCCCCTCCGGCCAGGCGCGGCCCCGGTGCAGAGCACGGCCGCTCCGCAGGCGTGCGAGGCTCAGGGCCACCCGCACGTCCCCAGCTCCCCAGGGTGCTCCCTGGCCTGTCTGCACCTGGGGCTCTCCCACAGCCATTTCGGGCCCGTTCCCCTCAGATTCCCTGCACACCAGAAGAGTTGGGCCACTCTGCCACGCTGAAGAGCCACAGTGCAGGAAGACTGCAAGGAGCTGCACAAAGCCTGACCTGGGCGCGTGGGTCTGCATTTTGCTGGGGCTGCTTGGCACCTTTTGTCAAACAGCAATTAGTGGAACATTTTATTTCCTAACTGAAAGCAAGACATTGACCACGAAATGTTTGGAAACGAACAGGATTTTCAACACAGAGAAGAAGATTCAAAGAATATCCTATTTTTATGCTCCCTCTCCGTGTAATTCATCTGCCATTCCAAACAAGATGTGCCTCAGCTGAATGAAGCCTCAAATAATCACATAATAGGAGAAGTCATTTATTGTGAATCAAGCTCTTTCTGTGGTATATAAATAGTCTGTGCTGTTCTACAGGCTTTGTCAGTCAGGATTAATTAGCAATTGACCCTTGCTTGAGACTTCTTCACTACCTCTACATTTTTCATAGGGCTAAATGAGCTCTCCACGTTGCTTAAAAGGCTTCCTAAGCTGGGGTTTCATTTACCTCTAGGTTATAAATCAGTAGTTTAATTTATCACTAGGTTACATATCCGCAGTGAATAGTCAGGGTGGAATTGAGTTTATTATAAAGATGTTCTGTTAGAGGACACAGTATTACAGTGATTGAAACATGCTCTTCAATTTTCCATTAATGCCCAATTCTGAATATGACCACGGAGAACCACACTTTACAAACTTTACATTTAGCATTCTAATAAATAAGTTCAATAAATAGGGATTCTGCAGAGGAAGCTGTACATGTGAACAGAAGCTGCTTAACAATGTTGTCAAAAGATAACTAGAGCTACTCTCATTTATAACCAATCACTGAAAATTGGTAAGTAAAATAGAAATATTTTACTCTTACGATGCAGACTGGAGGAACAAAGATCCATTAAAAATCACCCTTAGGATTACATCGAACTTAATTTTGTACACTAAATTCATAATTCAGAGCATGCTTTTATACCGCTTTTAGCACAAAATATTTTCAAATACATTTATTAAAAATATGAGAAACGAGTGAGACTGCCTATGTAGAATTTCATCTGTGCCTGATCACTAGCTCTCATGTTACACAATGTTGCAGTTTGGCTAATTTTGGATCAACTATTCCACGTTTGGAGAAGATCTATAGTACAGGGCCAGATTTAGTCTGTAGTATATTGCAACATCTTGTTAACACAGTAATTTATTTGTCAAAGGACAAAAAAATTAATTCCCCCCAATTACTGTTATATATATATTATATCTATATATATAATCCGTTTATATTATCCATTTTTATAATCACTTTTCTTGGGACACGACTCTCGTGTTACCTGTACAGCCTGCAGGAACAGAACCGTTCTGGTACCAAATGCAGGTACCTGGAGCACGTGTTCCCTGCTGCCCGCTCGGCTCAGCGATTCCCAGCACGCCCGTCTCTCCCGTTCCGCACACGGCTCCGGTGCCGGCCGGGCCAGCGCTCTCCGGCCAGTCCGGCCCATCCCTGCGGCCAGCATCGGCCGGGATGGAGCCTCGGCCCCGGAGCCGTGACCCCTCACGGCCTCGCCCCCGCGCCCGGCAGCGCCCGCGTGCCCGCAGCGCCCAGGGACACCTCCACCCACACCCGGGGACACCTCCACACCAGGGGTCACCTCCACGCCAGGGGCATGGGGAGCCCTCGGCCACCGAGGGGGCCAGATTTGTCATCAACAACCATCGCAATCCCAAAGCACAACCATGCACACACCAGTAAAGCCTACCTTGAGTAAAACACCAGCACTGAAAGAGGACTGAACCATAAATGCCACCAAACTATCAAGTAATTATCAGCACTAGAAGTAGATGAAGAAATAATAAAACTGAAAATGATAACTGCATCATGACTTTGATTTAAATCCTTGTGAACAACAGCAAGTGAGCAGAAGGCTTGGTCTGTGACTGAGCCTCAGAAGACAAGATACTGCTCTTATTTTTATTTCCTATTTTTAAAGACAGGCTGACTGAGAACATTTTCAAATGTGGGAGACTAAGTCATTAAACCAGATGCACTTGGATTGCTCTCCTCCTTTAGGGGATTTACTTCATTTTACTTTATCTGACACAAGTCAGAAATAAATGAAACTACTGAAGGAAAGCTGAATTTTGACACATTATTTTCCATTAAAATTCTTCCGCTGACTTTGTTAAGCATTTTCTTAGACCAGAAAATGAGGCTTTACTTAAAAAATATTTGAGACTGGTAGATTTTCCTCACACACTTGTAAGCCCTACAGTCTCCTACTGCCTCAAAGCAGAGGATTTTTTCAAACTGTTCCCAAATCTTCTGCATTTGTTCACAAACTGGTATCTCCATTCTGTTTATACTCTGATAAAATATTGAGAGTCATTTCCTCGCTTTTGGATTGCACATTGTGTTCGCTCCTTTTGGATGATTTCCTGGTCGCCCTGGAAAGCCGCCTTCGGAAGGTGTCACCTGCCAGGAAGTAAAGGATGGGGTCGACACAGCTGTTGAGGCTGGCCAGGCCCCTCGTCACTTGGTAAGTGGCATAAACCTTATCATTGAAGGCACACATATCTGGGGTTTGAAAATCCACCCTGGCCCTTAGATTTAAGGTCTTCATCACGTGGAAGGGAAGGTAAGACACTGCAAAGACCGTCAACACAATAATGACCAGGTAAATCGATTTTCTCCTGAGAGGAGAATTGTCCAAATCTTTGTAAATCAAAGCTTTCACGATGAGCCCATAGCAACCGAGAATCACTATGAAGGGGATGCAGAACATCAGCACTGTGGTGCACATGCTGTAAATGAAGTAACTTCTCAGGTAATCATCAGCCGTTGTGTCGTAGCACGTTGTGGTTTTATTCTTCCTTATTCCTGTTCTCGAGTAGAAGAGGATTGGAGAAATCACGGCCACCACAAGCACCCAGACCAGGCTGCTGATGTACATCGCGTTCTTCTTCTTCAGCCTGCCCAGCGACTTCAGGGGGTGCACCACTCCCGTGTACCTGTGCACGCTTATGCAGGTCAGAAACAGAATACTGCCGTACAGGTTCACATGGAAGATAAACCGCTGTAGCTTGCACATGATGTCTCCGAAGATCCAGTCTGTTTTGTTGAAGTAGTAAAAGATGAGGGCGGGCAGAGTCAAGACATACAAGAAATCGGCTAGTGCCAAGTTGAACATGTAAACCGAGATGCCGCTCCAAGGCCTCATGTGGAAGACAAACATCCAGATAGCCACACTGTTGCCCAGAAACCCAGTGATGAAAACCAGAATGTAGACGGTGGGCAGGTAATAGAACTGGAAGCCAGTTTTGGTCAGGGAGCACTTGGTGGTGACGTTTCCCGCAGACCAGCCACTGCTGGATAACAGGTTGGGTTCAGTTCCATTCAGAGCAGCAGAGAGAAGGACCTCGGTCATGATCCTTCCCCCAGAGTCACATAGGTCTGAGGCAACGAAGCAACGAAGTCTCTATAGGCACAGTAACGCATCTAAAAAAATAAGAGAGCAAAGGAAACCTGGGTGGAAGGCGAGCCCTGCCCTGCTTTTCCTCGGAGGTTTCCAAGCGGCGGTACCGAGCCCCGCTCCGCTCCCCGCGCCGCTCCCGGGGAGCCGCGCACGCCGCCGCCGGCTGGCCCGGCCGGAGAGGGAACGGGGACGGGGACAGGGACGGGGACAGGGCGGGCGGCAGAGCCGAACGGGAGTAGGGAGTGGCCGATCC